>JBAGKK010514512.1:0-13718 GCA_037177015.1 Euceroptres primus
TGCTTTGTGGCGACCACTAAAAATGATCCAATTGAGCTCATCTTTGCCTTGAATTTTTTTTGGGTTTAACACCGTATAAGTCTTAAGCACCTAAACTTCTTTTTTTAATTTTTCGGTCCCACCCCAATGAGTCCAACAATCTCCTCTCTAGGAAGCAAATCCAACGACTAACATCTAAGATTTAAGCCACTGAAGCAGATTCACAACAGGAACAGGAGGATATTCTACTTTCAAGTCGCGACGAGTGGTGGACCAATAAGACGAGAACACCTTCGTCTTTTATTGGATGTGTGTCCCACTTGGCAGAAAGGGTGAACAAACAACATGTAGCAGGTCAAAAGCGCTCCATCTTTGTCCGCGGATTACTGTCTGAGGTTGAAATAGAGACCATAAGGAGGCAAGTACACTATCCACATGCCTTAAACGGTGAACCTCCCGAAACTTTAGAAGACCAGGAGATTGTTAATGCTACAGACAGAGACGTCGGGACCAATGGGATTGACATCATTGTGGAAGACCACGAGGCAGAAAATCGCCAAGTTCCGGAATCGCAACGACGAAATGTAAATCGCCCCGCGAACACCTGCGAAGTCCCTGAAAATCTCAGATGTCTCGAGAATTTAGAACGTGATTTACTTGAGCTTAGTGAGGTAGAACCTGCTTTAAGAAATGCGTTGCCAAAACTTAAGATCTCTAAGGCCTTCCTGGCGTTGTTAGGTCACTTGAACTCCAAGGTGTTGCCACTACACCTGCGTGAAGATCTGTCCATCACGCAAGTATAGACTCTTGTCTACTGTGCAGCGGTTGCAACATTTAAGAATTTAGGTTTAAGAACAAGACTTCAAGGCAACAACACCGACACATGGAAGAGCAAGCATGATCCGCAATGGAAGCGAAGAATCGAAAACGAGGTCAGCAAAGTAAGATGCAAACTGGGCAGGTTGACTCAATATACAAGAGGCAAGAGAGTCACGCTAAGTCTCTTTGGGGCACGGGGATTAAGTATTTTGATCGTGAACTGCCGAAAATTTACACGTACTTGAACATGACGACTGGCATTTTGCAGGGAGACTCATACATTGCACTGTGGTTCTGCTCAGCGTTGAACCCACTTAGTAGGACACTCAACAACACGTCCTATGGGTACCACGTAAAGCAAAGTAGAGGTGGATACGATCTCACCCACCTTCCCTATATGGATGACCTGAAATGGTACGCCGGCTCGAGGGAAAAACTGCAGAAATTATTTGACGACTTATTGCAGTTTTGAGTTTCCTAATGACATCCATATGAAACTCGAGCTGGAAAAGTGCAGAAAACTGCTCTTAGAACGAGGAGAGGTGAACGCTGAGTTGGGGCGTAACGATCAGGCGCTCGTTGAGACCATGTCGTACGAAGAATTGTTTAAATATCTAGATACCCTTCAGATGCTGAGACCCTGTCATACTGCTGTTAAGGATGCATTGAGGGGATAGCCTTCGCCAAGCGCTTGAAAGCCATTTTGGAAACTATCCTTAACTAAGCCAACAAGATCAAGGTCATTAACTCTTACGCGATCCCGCTTCTCATGTACTCTTTTGGGCTCATCAAGTGGTCAATAGGGTGTCCCAAAAAGCAATTTTCAAATTTTTATGGGGAAACCAGCCAGATTGATGAGGTTCCCGAAAAAAGTGAAAACGCATTTTTTTGTTTCGAAATGCGTTGATATTTGATGATACAGCCGACCCCCTGAACTTTCCTATTAAATTTACATGGAAGGAAACTCGACTTTTCGAAAATGCACAATAAAACAATTTTTTCTCGAAGTCTGGTTGAAATCATGTCAGATTCTGAACGCTACGAGTTATTTAATAAGTATTAAGTGTTAATTTATTTCTTTTAGTGGTTTCTAAATAGTTTGAACAATTCTTCATTATTAAAACGTAACTTTCATCAGGAAGTAGCTGCAACAAAACAGTTTTTTATCAAGCGGATGGTATCAGTTTGATACATTTAAAATTAAATAATTGTTTCAACAAATGGTAATTATTTAAATAATTAAAAGTAGGTTGAAAATATTTTAAAATTGTTTGTAATAATCGAATCAGTTGCAAAAATTAGAAAAAACTATTTTGTTCCAGTTATTTCCTGATAAAAGCTACGTTTCAAAAATAAATTAGTGCTTAATATTCATTAACTAACTTACAGCCTCCAGAATATGCCATAATTTGAGACAGACTTTGAAAAAAAATTATTTAAATAAATAAAAATTGTTCAAACAATCAACAATCGTTTAAAAATGTCATGTTACATTTTAGTTTTCCAAATACTTATGATTTATGATAAAAATAGGTAAAAGAAGGGATAAAAGTCAATTTGTCGCAAAACTCTCATTCGTTATTTATTGAAGTGGTTTTTGGGTCCCTACAAAGGACCTTAGATTGATTCAATTTCAAAATTAATTATTGAGTCTTATTTCTTGATAATTCTTAAGAGAACCATCGTACGCAACTCCCTACTTTACTATACCAATTTGCATTTTATTGTGCATTTTCCAAAAGTGGAGTTTTTCCCTTGTAAATTCAATGGGAAACTTCAGGGCGTCGGCGGTACCATCAAATATCAACCGATTTCAAAACAAAAAAATGCGTGTTCAATTTTTTCGGGTACCTCATTGATCTGGCTGGTTTTTCCATTAAAATTGAAAAAAAATTTGTACAATATGTTTCTGGGACACCCTAGTGGTGAAACAGCGACCTAGAAAATATAAGCAGAATCATCCGCGTGGAAATGACAAAGCATCGAATGCATCACAGAAATTCTGCAAGCAAGAGGATAGTCTTACCACGTTGCTCTGGGGGCAGAGGTGTTGTGGATGTGCGTCAATTGTGTGCATCGCAGATCACACAGTTGACCAAGAACTTTAACAGCAAGCGTGACATCCCACTCTACTATAATATCTGTAAAGAAGATAAGAACTATACGCCTCTTAATCTCTGTGATCCGAATGGCGTTCACATCCTAGCTCCCCCTCCAGAGCAAATCGCTCTGGAATGGAGACAAAAGCCATTACATGTACAGCACCCCAGGACACAAGATCAGTTTAACGTGGGCAGAGAGGCATCCAATATGTGGCTACGAAAAGGCGAAGTCTTTCCGGAAACGGAAGGGTTTGTCGTGGACATCCAGGACAAGGCTATCGGCACCAGGAATTGCCAGAAGTGTATCCTCTGTTTTCACATGGACGATCGGCGCCAGCTGTGTGGCGTTGCAAATGAATTCATCGAGCTCTAGAAGATTGGCTGTAAAAAAGTTAGCTCGCAGAGAGTGCACTCGCAAAAACAATGATGTAGCTGGGATCATTCACCATCAGATTACCTTGAATCTGGGCCTAATACAGGAATAGAGCCCTTCTATAGGTACCTTCCAGTGGCGGTAACTGGGAAAGAACATCACCGCCTATACTGAGTTAGAAGTATTCTAGCGGACCCTACAGTTGTTCACTCTAGGTCGGACATTGCGGTATTTGATAAGCGTTTGCAATGCGTCCAAATCATCGACGTAACGGTTACCCTTGACAAGAATGTCCAAGAAGGCCATACAACCAAGATCCAAAGGTATAGCGAATCGAGATAAGAAATCACGAGGATTTGAAAGCTGGAAAAAGGTACCATTCATCCTATCGTGATTTCGACCACTTGGAACGTCCACGCGAGGTGCCAGAACCATATGGAAGATCTGGGAGTTAAGTGGGTGTTAGATGCAGCCCAAAAAGCGGTTTTACTTAACACCTGACGCATAGTTCGATGCTTTTTGGACTGCCAAGAAGAAAGCAACTAGCCGCTTTTTTGGCTGTAATGGAAGATCATTTCCAGCATAAAAATCCCATTTTTCATTTTTAAATGTTTGAGTTTAACTTTATTTTAAAATTTTTTTACTATAATTTGATTTTAACTATTTGACTACAACTTGATAATTAACATGTTTCTGTGTTCATCGGAAATTCTATATATTATCTCTTGCCTTTTAAAGCTTTATTATTCTATTTCTGCTGTACTTGACTTTGTCCGTACTAGCAGTTATACAACCAGGTCCCTTAAGGGACTGTGGTAAATTTACAAAAAAAAATAATTATAGAATTATTGATGTTGATAGGAATGTTACAGGAAAAATTCTTGGACGTATATGAAAATCAAGTAACCATCTTTGTGTTTATTAAATTCACTGTAAAAAAATCAGAGTGGTATTTGCAATATTTTGTAATTTTACTTAATAGAATGTCACGAAAATACAATTTATATCGCAGTATATTTACGAGAACTGAATTGCTATTTTGCATTGTGGGTCAATATTCGTCAGGAATATCAGAATCTGCAAGTGGTCTTCCAACTTTAATGTAACTTCATGAAATTATAGTTTTATATAAGAGATATTTGGAGCCCAAAAGATTTTTGAAAATTTTTTAAATTACGGGAGTAACGACATATTGAATTTTGGGGTTGAATTTTTTAATTATCGATATTTCTGAAACCGATAATTGGATTTTGATGAAAATTGGAGGTATTAGAGGTAAAATTATGCATTTTGAATCAGTTTTTCGTCAGTTGCCCTCTTTCCCTTTTTTTTTTTTTGAATCATGATATACAGATTCCTTGTGAATCTTGTTGGGTTTTATGCACAGGGATGTGTTAAATAAAAAAAATTGTTGACTTATAAAACTAATTGTTATAACAAAATTCTATTAACAAATATTCAGTATTATGGATTGTTCATTTATAAAGGATATTTCGGCAATCAAATTACTTGCATTTATCGGCAAAGGGGTACCTGGTCATGAAAATTTATCTCCCGACATCATTGATTAATTTTATAAACAAATGCACACTGCTATTATTTTGAGTCAACAAGAAATAATTTTTTCTCTTAATTATCCTTAAATTATGTTGTCAGTGAAGTTTAGTGTTGAAAATATAATATTCGATATTATTTGTTAAAATAAACAAATTATATACATAAATGGTCATTGTAGACGTTTATTGGAATCGCATCATTTCGCTGCTATCACCGAAAACGTCATTTAAAGACAATTAGGAGAAAAAATTATTTTTTCTTCACTTTGAATGTTCCCACTAGGAAATTTTTATATAATTTGTTTGTAAATTAACAAATAATATCAAATGATAAATTTTCATTACTTAATCTCACTGGCCACACAATTTAAGAAAAATTAAAAGATAAAACGATCTCTTTTTGTATATAAATGTTTACAGTGTGCATTTGTTTATACAATTAATTTTAAAATTAATCAATAATGTCGAAAGACAAATTTTCATGATCATGTATCACTTTGCCAATAAAAGCAAGTAACTAGATTGCCGAAATATCCTTTACAAATTAACAATCCATAATATTGAGTACTTGTTAAAAGAATTTGTTCATAACAATAAGTTTTACAAGTCAAAAATTTTTTTTATTTAACACACCCGTGCGCATTTTCCTTTTTTTATAAACAATTTAGTGAACCAATGTGGTTTTTGGGAATTGGCTACTTTCTGTTGCTTCAAACTGACATTTTTTGGAGGAAATGTAAGTGTAATAAAGTGTAATTAGAAACTGAATGGAAATAAATAATATATCGTCATTATTTAAACAATGTTTATAAACAAATGCACATTTAGATCATTATCTAATAAATATAATGCGTTTCTTTTGCGGGTGTAGCTGCAGATATCTTGTGAATGGTTCTTTTGAGTGATAATTTAATATTAGACAACAATTGTTTTTTTTTAAACAACCTTCATTAACAAATGCATGACTTTGTTAGTTTTCACTGCAAAGCTTGATTTTTTCCACAAAATCAATTGCAATTACCTTGCTTTTGGCTCAGTACTGTCACAAACCTCCATTGGACAACCATTGTTGTGTTATTCACAAAGTTATGCATTTCTTAGCTAAAACTGTCTGAATAATAAACAATGGTTGTTCAATGGAAGTTTGCAACAGTAGTGAACCAAAAGCAAGGTAATTTTAGTTGGTTTTTTGGAAACAACTGAAGCAACAGAAAGCAAATTCTTAAGAAACCACATTTGTTCACTAAATTATTTATAACAAAAGGAAAATGTTGTTTTTTTTATACGTGCGTAAGAAATGCTACTTTGAACATCTGCTTAATGTTAAGGGGGAATCCCGTGTAGCGGGTTCAAAAAATCGATTTTTTTGGCTTAAACGATAGCTTGGCATCCCAAAAACGTACAGTGAAAATCCCAGAGGCGTAGCTGAGCTCCTTATCCCTGAAACAGCGCACCGCCGGTCGGGTGGTGGCAGTTCTGCTTTGGCTTTTCGCGCGCGTAGACGTCGGAGTTTTCGCTGCAGTTTTCGATTCTGAGTGCATACAGTGCATGCAGCGCGTGCAAAAATGTCCAGTTATCCGAAAGGAAGTCGTGATGAAAGAAAAGCACCGCCGCTGTAACGCAAATTTCACAGCAACCAATACACCGCCGAAAAAACAGCCGTCGGGCCTAGTGCAAGCGCCCGTAAACTTTCCAGTTCAGGCAACGAAGAATTCTCTTTTACGCCGTCACTTTTCTACCGGATAATCCAGATCGTGTCATTCTTTAGTGCTCTTATAGACTTAGTTGTATGTAAAACGTGCCATTCTACAGGACGGCTGTGGTTCGCAGGCAATTGATTCTGGACCTTTTGTGAATAATGCGTATGAAATAAATCGCCGAATTATTCTTGTGTTCAGATTATTAGGCATTGGTCTAGAGGGACTAAACATAGTTTGTGGACATTTTGTGGATATGGGCAGCTGTTTCGGTCGGTGTTCGTACTATAGTGTCATTGAGAGTACTCACACTTGCGCAAAAACTGTGTTCGATGTTTGAAAGCCGTGAAAGAAGAGAAGGGAAAAAATGTAAAGAGAGGAAAACCGACCGATAGTTTCACTGTTTCTGGAGATGGCACTTGGAAAAACGAGGATTTTGTCGCTTTTTGGAATCGCAACTCTCATCGACAACTACACAGAGAAAATAGTTGATCTCGTAGTAAAAAGCAGTTATTGTCAAGCATGTATGTTTTGGAGTACGAAAGAAGGTACATCGGAGTATGCTCCGTGGCTAGAAGATCACGAAGAAAAATGTTCGACAAATCATTCTGGTTCGGCGGGAAAAATGGAAGTAGATCGAAATGTTTGGAGCGTCCGAAGTGAAGTATGAAGTGAAATGCCGCAATTATATCGGCGATGGCGACTCCAAAACATTCAAAGCTATCCAGGATTTGAATCCATACGGAGGTCAATTCCCCGTGACCAAAAGTGAATGTGGTGTAGGGCACGTTGAGATGCGCAAGGGGAGTCGGCTCCGTAACGCAAAAAAAAGCACAAACTTGTCGGTAAAGGTAAACTTACTGACAGACTCGTCAAAAAAATAACTAAATATTACGGTATAGCAATTATACGTAATACAAAGTCTGTTGCTGCCATGAGAAATGATATCATGGCCACACGTATTTGCACATGATTTCCACAAATGAAAATCCGAGGCATGAAAATTGCCCGATAGGTGAAGACTCATGGTGCAAGTACAATGCAGCTCAAGCATCCGGGACTCAATATGATCATCCTGCACCGCTTCACCCGGATGTTGCTGCACACGTTCTCCCGATCTATGAAAATCTATCGAGAGATGATTTGCTGAGTGGTCACACTCAGAATGCCAAAGAAAGTTTCAACTCAACAGTCTGCCGTTTGACTCCAAAGCACGTGCATGCCGGTTGCCAGATCATTGAAATCTCGGCCTACATTGCCGCAGGGATGTTCAACGAAGGAATTTGGGCCATTCTAAAAATAATGGATCTCTTGAACATCAAAATTGGACCCAGCTGCCGAAAATTTGCCGAAAATGCGGATGCGCACCGAACAAAGCGCCAAAATCGCCGCAGCCTCGATGCGACATGAGAAGCGAGATTGGTCCGAAAACAGAAGATTTTGGAAAGAAAATAGCTCCACGGAGAAGAAGTGGGCTTAATGTATGCTCCTGGAATGGCCGACTAACGATTGGAACCCGTAAGATATCAAGAACTGACTTTTTTCCAACAATTTTCACTATGTAAATTTTTAAACACGTTTTCCTCAGTTTCACATTTTTCAAAATTTCCGGATTCATAGCTCAAAAAGTATTTGACCGATCGACTTGAACTCGCGTATACAGATTGATGAAATGTGTCATTTGTCGGTGAACCTTTCCAAATTGAAAAAAATTGTTTCAACAATTTTTTTTAAAACAAATTCAAGCAAACTTTTGGGTAAAAATCGGATTTTTTTTCAAATCGCTGCCATTTTGTGAAATATTAATATTTTTCGAAATTTTTTTGGTTCACTAACTAACTAAGGATCTAAACGTTAAAAACCTTTTTGATTTGTTTGTTTCAGACTCCTGTGTGAGGAGCTAGAAATCGGGCAAATTGACCTATGGAATTTGGGCATGTCGGACATCCGCCCTTATGAATCAAAATATTATTGATGTATCAGGCTGAAATACATTTGTTTTATACTTCAAGAGTACCTTAATAAACCACAAAAGTTTTGGAAAGATTCGTTATTTTTTTCATCCCCAAAAAAATCCCCAAAAATACCCTAATTTTCAGGCTGTTACACGGGATTCCCCCCTTAAAACTTCAAATGCTTTGAATTTGGTACTTTTCATTGCAAATTCGGATTCAGCGACTGTCTCAAAACATTTTTTTATTCATCACGTGGTTTCTGATATTAGTGATATTTGGAAGAAGTGTATATTGAAGTAAAATGGGTGGTTTTTTCTAGTCAGGGTGGATTACAAGAGGTAGAATGTATTGTCAGTCTTAGAAAACTCCTCTTTGCATTCCAATGAATATTTTCTTGAATGAAAACTGAATGTTAGTATATAAAACAATGAGTAAACGAATTTTCTCCACGAGAGGTAGTTTTTCTGAATTCAAGGGTGATTTTCAAAGGTTGTAATTACATACTAATTTTTTTAAGATATCTGTGTGCCTCAACATATTTTTTCATCCATCATGTGGGTTGTGAAACTATTGGCATTTGGGAACAGTATATATTGAAGTAACAAGGGTGGTTTTTTCTCATCAGGGTGGATTACAAGTGGTAGGATGTATTGACAGTCTTAGAAAACTCCTCTTTGTATTCCAATGAATATTTTCTTGAATGAAAACTGAGTGTTAGTATACAAACCAATGAGTGATTTTCAAGGGTTGCACCTACATGTATATTTTATATAATATCTGTATGTCTCAAAACATTTTTTCGTCCATCACGTAGGGTGTGAAATTATTGGCATTTGGGAACAGTGTAAATTGAATTAACAAGGGTGTTTTTTTCTTAACAGGGTGGATTACAAGGGGTAGAATGTATTGGCAGTCTTAGAAAACTCCTCTTTGGATTTCAATGAATATTTTCTTGAATGAAAACTGAGTATTAGTATATAAAACAATGAGTAAACGACTTTTCTCCACTAGGGGTAGTTTCTCTGAATTCAAAGGTGATTTTATACTTTTATATACAACATACTTTATCATTAAATCGACTATGGAATCGTGATCAGCATATTCTAAAATATATATAAATACTCCTAATTGTTATTTAAAACACATATAGACTTAAATACACTAAAATATTTCATGGCAAAGATTTGTCTTTTTCCGGCAGTCAGGGAAAAGTCCTAAATGGCAAAGATCTTTGTCGTCGGCAGTCAAGGGGTTAATGAAAGGTGAATTCACAGAGAAACTTTATATCATAATTCAAAAAAAAAGGTGGGATAATTAACGAAAAATTGATTCAATTTTTTTTTACTTTTTTCGGGTAAAAGTTTGAAATTTTTCTTTTAGAGTATTATTTTCTTAAAACGCACAATTTTACCTCTAATACTCCCAAGTTTTCATCAAAATTCAATTATCAGTTCCCCAAATATCGATAATTCAAAAAAATCCAAGCACAAAAGTCAGTATGGCGCACGCTGGGAGCAAATTCACTTTTTTCGTTCAAAAATGTTCAGAGACTTCAATTTTGGTCCGATTTTTATTTTTTTTTTTTAAATTAAAGTGCATTCAATTCTAAAGAGCTTCGCGGTCAGAACTTTTGTCTCCTCTATTTGTTTATTGATAATTTTTTTACTTAAAGTATGGACAAACTGAAATTTTTTACGCTTTAATTACTACTTAGGTAAACTTTATATTGTCTTAAATAAATGTTTGGGGACTCACAGAATACAACTAATTTGTTTATTATTCCATTTGATTGTTATAAACAAATCTTATGAACAAATTGGCAAATAGTCTTATTATCTGTAAAAAAATTTTTCTTTTTGCTAAAATTGCTTCGTATTAATGTTGGAATGACATTTAATCACAAAAATAATTAAAAAGATAACAATTATAAAAACAATTCTTGTGGCAAAATATTTAAATTAGAGGTTTTTTCAAATTATAATTTCCACAAACTCAAAAGCGTCAAATCTCTACATTCTCAGTGGCACCAGCATCTCAAATTGACTCAAACTAAAAATTTTAATTAACCATATTGACTCAAAACTTTAAATACTCTAATCGAACCGAATGCCAAACTTTAACGCATTTGAAAGCTTTTACGTTATAATTACGCGAACTAAATCGTCGTAGAATGAACTTACAGACTGGCTTACGTATCTCACCCAATATTCAGAAACCGTCAAACTCGGAAAACGGGAAAGGAGACATCCTTCTCTTGCAGCATTCGTCATTGCCACTTCGTCTCATTCGTCACATCTCCTTGTTTAGCGGCGAAACCAGAACTCGATCGTTAGCCGGATCGATAATACAGTGAAATAGTTCTCGATTGGAAGTTGAGAACTGTTTGGAATATCGACTGTAAATGAAATCGATATTCCTTGGAAATGTCTATACTTGTAGAGTATTACGAGGGGCTATTCACTCTCGAATCGCACAGAGTATGTCTTCCTTACTCTTTCGACTCCGCACCGTTCATCTTTGTGACGTTAGTGCTGGTTAGTGCACGAGTCAGTGCGAAATACGCAGAAATAAGGTAAATCAACAGTAAATAAGGCGCTCGTCTGATTCGAGAGTGAACAGCCCCTCGGAGTATTATCATTAGGACTCCAGTCCCAATCATCTAAAGCGATCTGTGCCTCTCTCACAAGTTGTCGATGGCCAGCTGATTTGGATCTGCTTTACCCTCCGAGTTTAGATGATGCTCCAGAATCAAGCGGGAATCTCAAACGTCGTCGGTTCGTTCTTTACAATCCTGAGTGCAGGTTTTTCCTAATGATAAACTAAAACGGTCGCAGAAAAATATAAAAGTCAGGAAAATAGATAAAATAAAAGATAGGTTAACCCCATGAGCCTTGAGTTCTCAGCAGCCGTAGACATTTTGCAGTGAATTTAAAGATAGTTGTGAGATTGTTCAAGGACGGAGGACAGAGATCCTGACGAGAAGTAAAACGTCACGACACAAACCATAGAAGGAATTACAGTTCAGCAAATTTCGAAGCATGCATGAGCAGAGTTTCATGGTATGACTGTATCTGTGTCATGCTGCTCTGCATACAGACTCCGTCGAAAGTGCTTCCAATACAACCCGAACGTTTCCGATATGCTATAGCATATTGGAAACGTTCGGGTGCCAGGTACACCTAGCACTATAAGCGAAAATTTTTGACGCCAAGGGCAGCGAGCGTACTACCTTAACTTATATATTATAAAATTTGACAGTTCAATTTTGCTTTCTATTACTGCGTCTCACGCAATAATAGTACACTGGCTTTTTTTACAGTGTTTTTCAGGACATGATGTTTTTATGAAATTCAAGATTAAAGAGTAATTATAGGTTATAGTCGAATAAAGGCCTTAGAGCAGAGAGAAGTAATAGAGTTGGACTTTAAATGGCGCAAAAATTTAAAGTTTCAAAAGATTAAAATATAGAGATTAGTATAATTATGTGGCTCAATATATTTCCAATCGGACAGGCTGTGCATGTTCAAGTCACAAAATCGCTTCCGCACGAAATATGTTGTTTTTCAAAGGCTTTTAGACGACGTGTATTTCACGGATTTGATGACAAAAATTTTTTGACAAAGGCTGGTTCTTTTTTTAAGGCTGATGACGCCAAAATCAAAAATTTTTGAAGTATTGTAGTATCTAAACCAATATAGGTTTTTGGCATTTTCTTTTTGATTCTGCTAGATCTTTTCACACTCTCTCTAAATCCATCGGAAAATTTAAAAAAATCAAAATTGACAAAATGGCAGCGGTTTCACTGAAACATTTCAAACTCAATTTTCTCGAACACTCCAGCGTTTTTTTCTGTTAATTTTTTTCAAAGTTGGTATTAATATGGTGAACATATCCCAAAAGAGTTTATCTTGTGCCCGTGTCTTGGAGAGGAGAAAGAATTTTTTTTCCTTTGAAAAATGAAAATTCACAATTTTTGCAGCAACAACAAGGGGAGCGTGCACTTATTACGTTACGCTATTCTTAGTGATTTTTTACTTTCCCCTCCCTCTTATGACACTTTCATGAAGCTAACCCCCCCCCCCCCTATTTTAGATTACGAATTATAATTTATAGTTATTTATTAGATCGAAGAATTACTAATGAGTAAAATCTATTTTATACCAGTATGATAATACTTTTAATTAAATTCGTAGTTTATTTTTACATCTATCTTTTAGTACATACATTGATAACGTGATATCTAGTGCCAATAAATCTTTTGGATTACTTTCAAGAGTGCAAGCATTTCAGGTCTACGTCTAATCTTAAAGCTCTCTTTAATGCGATTGTGAGTTCCAAACTGGAATATACGTCTTATTTGGTGTTCTCAGTGATGCTAACGAGTGCATACTTTTTCAACTGCGCAAGCCCGGCGTCGAGAGAGGAAAAACCGTCTGATTGGTTAGATTCCGCGCGCTTATTTGAAATGATAAAAATGATACTTTTTGGTAATACTTTTAGAAATACAGTCAAGCGCAAAAGTCTATGAAAACTGCTCATTAGGTATAAATGGTTATGATCTGAAAGAGGAGTATTAACTCTATTACGCAATATATTGAAGATGCCACAATTCCTTTAATACTGTTTGTGATCATTCATATCTTAAGAAGAGTCTGCCTCACTGGCTCCGAAAAAAAACATGTTCAAATGACGTCACGTTCTGTAAACAGTCTTACAAGAATGTGAAATACTTTAAACATAAAAAATAAGAAATGTGAGCTTTAAAACTATTCCTACAAATATTTAAAACCTGCAGTGGTTGCGAAGTTATTCGCTGAAGAAGAGAATAGTGGAATTTTCACACCCTACTATGCTTTAAATTCGATATCTGCATGTAAAATAGTCAAAATAACTTCAAAAATAGCTCATTCGGAACAGAATTTTCCGGAGAAAATAATCATTATGACGAAGATTAATTGTCAGGTTCAGGATCAAAATTATTAACAAATTGTAATTAAAAATTGGGGAAGCGAAGAAAGTGAAAATCGAGATTTCCACTGTTTTCTATTCTAGTCAATATCTTCAAAACCAGTGGTTGTATTTTAATTAAAAAGTGATCAATTTGAAGCTTGTTTTATGTAGATTAAGCCCACAAGTTTTCATCAACTTCCGATTATGTTGCTTTTTATTATTATTATTATTATTTATCGGCATTTGGAACTCGAAAGTTCATTGCCTCATCTACCCGAGACCGCCAC
>JBAGKK010514533.1:0-13716 GCA_037177015.1 Euceroptres primus
ACGTGTGAGCATTTGTGGTGTGCCCGCGTCACGGCGAACAGGCTGTCCCGCACCAAAGCGCATGAGGTAGTGATTCGCCGTGACGCGCGCACGCCACACATGCATAGTATAGAAATTAATATAATTTCTTTTATTCCTTTAATTTTATTTACTAGTAAATTTTTTAACGATTCTTCAATAAATTATTTCACACTTTGAAATTTGGCTTTAGGGTCAGAATAAAAGAATTGAATTAAATCTTAATTAATCCAAATTTTCGGTTTACAATGGTGGCCCTCATCAGAGGTTTTTGTTTATTCTGAAAAAACATTTACATAATTTTTTGGTATCAGGAACAGTGTACATAAATTGACAGTTATTATATTATTATTAACTATATTCTTTGTTAAATTTTTCAATTTAAACCTTGTAAAAAATTGTTAAATTTGGTATAATTCATGCCTAAGTAATAGTTAATTTGATAAAGTTTGCATTATGATTTGGAGAAATTAAAATTATGTTTTCCTTACAATAATTGGACAATAGGGTTGTTCAATTTTTTTTCTTTGAATTTTTCTGCTCTCACCCTCTAGATTTGTTCCAATCCCAAAAAAAGTAAACACGTTTTTTTTTTTTTTTTTTGAATCAATTTATATTTAGAGGTGTCTCAAAGAGGTGGCTCAACTTCAAAAATTGTCGAGCCGAAAACGAAGTGAAGTAAGTTTTATGAATTCATTTCATAAAACCTATTTCAACGTCCAATATGTAGCCACAAGTTAAGAGCTTGGCAGGGTAGCATGAGCCCTAATAATAACATTCCTCGACTCAGCACTTTTGATTGCCGAGGTAAAAAAACTAAGCTGCTCTGGAAATCAGAGGAAATATTCCTAATGAAATATCTTCAAAACTTTTAAAAGCATAATATTGAATTATGCCCTTTTATTATAAATTACACCCTTATGTTTTTTGGGGGTTTCTATATGTTGAAATTAGCATTTTGTCATCTGAAAACATAAACAAAAACATATATATGCGCGTAGGTGCATGTATGAATATACATTGCATTGTAAAAAGGAATGAGAGAACGAGTATGTGGTATGAGAAAGAAAGACCTAGAGACCATAGAGACCTAAAAGAGTGTAGATGAGAAGGAATCAGATTTTCTATACGCACCAATACTTCGACGCGCTCGAACGGGCATCGCAAGACCTATGCTCCATGCTATCCCCTCCCTCTCCGCTCCATCCCTCGCCACAAGGTCGACCATGCTTTCTTGACAGCTGACGTTCAAAACAACAACACGTGCTTTACCAATTTCGGAAATAAAAATTCCACTGCTGTTTTCCCAAATTAAAATGAAAGGAAATATTCATTTCCTTCATTTTATGAAGCTAGAGAAATCCGAATTTACGGATTCTATCTAAGTACTCTAGCACAAATTCTAAATTATTTTAGAATAATAAACTAATGTATTCAGGAGTTATTAATTAATAACTCCAAAATATTGAACGCAGCTTTGATTCTAAAAAATTGAGAGTCAAGCAGAAAATAAGTCAGGCGTCATTCCTGTCAGCAAAATTCGCTTAGAAACAGTGCATGGCAACACCTCACAATTCCCTGCCTCCTCCTCCTATCACCTATGTCCAATCAAAATTTCCTTATCTAAGCAAAAACCCCTACCGATTTCACCTTGCAATGTGTCATCGAGGCCTAACGAGGGAAATCAAAATTCGCAGTTCGTCGAGTCGTCTTGAGGAGTAAAGAAGCTCCAAAACGGTAGATTCCTCTGTCCGTCCGTGGGTCCGGAACTTTATTCTAAAGAGTTAGATTTTGCAAATCGGGATAGTCTATCTCTGTAAGTGCTTCGGAACACGCCAAGAGAATTCGAATCAATAATTACTTTTTGAATTCAACCCACATAAGCTACTTTTATAGAGTCCAAAAAAAACCCAAAAGTGCAAAAAAGAATAAAGAATAAAGCTAGAAAATTGCGGTTTTTTCAACATTCTTCAACTTTTCTTCGACTCTTTGGTTATGAACAATCAAGTAATTAAACATCGACAGGAATCATTGTTTAAATAATAAAAATAAAATTGCTGCAATGCATTTTTGGACCACCCTATTGGAGAAACCTATTTATGTTATGAAAGAAATTCGTTGAAGTTTCAAGTTTGGTGTAGTTCAGTATTAACTAGTAATATCTTTGGTAAACTTTGCACAAATTAAAAAACTGTATTATGCTTACAATAAATGGATCAACTTATTTGTCACGAATAAAATTTTTAATATAATAGAAGTTTTAAATTTGATCTAATTCAGTCTTAAGTGATAATAACTTTGGTAAAATTTGCACAAATTAAAAATTGTGTTTTCGTTACAATATTCGGACAAACTTGTTTAAGCAACGAATAAAATTTTAATATAATATTCTGAATTTGAAAATTTAAATCAATAAAATATTAGAGAGGATAATTGGAAATTAATAAACTTTGAATAAATTCTTTAAGTCGTAAAATTAATAACAATAAGGTTATATCCGAATTTGAAAATTAACTTGTTATTGGTGAGATTGTTGTCAAATAACCTTGTAAAATTGGTAAATGCTTATGCATTGTGACGGAATGAATTGTGGACAAGTTTGGTTTGAACGTCTAGTTTGTTTGAAAAATGCATGAAAACTGATGGTTTGGTTAGTGTTCTCCAATGCTACAAGTGGGAGAAGTTTTTTCCCTATAGAGTTATGTTAAAAGAGAAAAGAAAGTTTCTATTTTCTATAAGTAGGAAATAAAACGTTGACAAGTTTTCAGTGTACGTCCTTTGATTGACTGCTGACGGGTTGCTGACTATATGAGCCATTTCCAAACATTTACTATAATACTCGGTTTTGTCTAAAATAATTGCGTTTTTAAAATCAAAACGCTGGTCTTCTTTCCATGCGTATTTTGTCTTTGTTGTACATTTGCTTGTGTGCTTATAAACGTCTCTTGGGTGTTCTGTTTTATGCGTCTATATAGTGGTCGTTTCGTGGTGCCTATGTATACTGCCTCACAGTCAATGGAGGTAGTGCTGTACACAACATTTGACGTTTTTTCTTTAGGAATTGTGTCGTTTTTTTATTTGAAAATTGGTTTGAGGTCATTAACATTACGAAAAGCTATTTTAGTGTTAAATGGTTTGAGAATGCTAGACATTTTTTCTGCCAAACCTTAAATATACGGTAGTGAAATGTATTTGGGTGATGGCTGTGTTCCGTTGGTGCTGTTGTATCCAGCTGTGCCTGGGTCGAGTGTTAGATTGTGTGGGTCATCAGTTCGTGTGTTCGTCACTTCTTGGTGCGTCTGTGTCTGTATTTTTTTGATTTCTGAAACTTAGCCTTTTTTTATGACAGCGTTGATAAACTTGAAGGGATAATTATTGTTAAGATTGCTTTAATTCTTTTTTTTATGAAAGTTTTCGTGAGCTAAAGTGATGCTTCTGGCAACAAAATTATTGATTACGTTAATTTTCTACTGTTGTGGGTGATGTGAGAAATAATTAAGGCATTTACCTGAGGCTGTTAGTTTTTGATATTAATCGGTTTTTAAGTGATTCCCTTCTCTTATAAGAAGGACATCAAGGATGCTGATTTTGTTTTCAGATTCTTCTTCAATCGCGAATTGTAATTTGTGATTGAAATCGTTGAGAGCATTGCGGATTGTTTCTATTTGTTCAGCGGGAGCAGCAGTGATGATATCAACATACCGAAAGTAGAAGGTTAACTCGATCTGAAGATAAGCTAAACAGCTTGTTTCCAAATCTTCCATGACAATGTCTGATAAAATTGGAGAAGTTGGAGAACCCATCGGTCAACCTGATTTTTGTTTATAGGATACGCCTTTGAAGTTGAAGGGCGAATTGCTTATACAAGTTCTAATTCCTTTCAGAAATTGTGTCATGGGCATTTTTGAAACGTTTTTCTGGATTTGGGGTCATCTGGCTTTTACTCCACCAATGGCAAGACCAATGGGAACATTTGTGAATAAAGATTTGGCGTCCAGAGAAAATAATTTGTAGCCTAGTGAAATTATGAAACTTTTAATTTTATGAATGAATTAAAAACTTCTTTTTCCTCTTGATGCTGGTGGATTTATACTGTTAGAGATAATTGTTTTGTAATAAAATGAAAGGTTGTAAGTTGGGCTGAGTATAAACGAAACAATTAATCGAAGTTGTTTAGGTTCCTTATGAACTTTTCGCAGTCCGTAGAATCTGGATGGATTAGAATTGTTTGCCTTGAAAGAGGAAGCCGTAGATTTATTTATCTTTTATTCTGTCAGTATTTGATAATGTCATTAACTTTGGGCTGTGTGTTAGTAGTGGAGTCTTTGTTTAATTGTTTGTAAGTAGTTGTGTCTAATAGCATTTGTGTTAAGTTAGATTTGTATTCATCTTTGTCTGATTTGCTAATTCGAATGTCTAGGTTGTTTTTGAGGAAGAATTTTTAGCGTTTGAAATCATCATAAACTTGTTTTTGACATTCGTTTATGGGTTTGCCGTGTAACTGTTGTTTTTGAAAAAATTTATTAATGCAATTAACAAATTTTAACCTTGCTTTATTGCGATCAGTTGTTTGAATGTTTCTGATATTAGATTCAAAATGAATAATGATTTGTTTGATAGGTAATAATTTATAAATAGTGATTGGTAGGCCAAACTTTACTTCTAAATCGGCTGTCTTGACTAAAAAATTGGAAATGGCTCATATAGTCAGCAACCCGCCGGCAATCAATCAAATAACAGACACTGAGAACTTGTCAACATTTTATTTTTTATTTTAGAAAGTAGCAAATTTTGACCTTCTACAGCAAAGATAACATCCATTACAATAATTAAAAAAAAATTTCACTCCCTTTCCTTCCTCACCTTTTAAAAAATTACAATGAAAGTTTTTTTGAGAAAATTTATTTTAAAAAAGAAAAATTTTCTGGGTCCTTTTTTAATTAAAAAATTTTTTGTAACTAAAAAAGATTTTTAAATTACAAAATTCACTATATTCGTCTTATTAATAACAAAATTGTTTCGAAAAGGAAAAGAAATAAAATTAAAATTGACAACAAATAACTTTCCTTCAAGAGAATATGTATCGATGAGTGGTTCCTCTTGAATTTTATAGCCGCCCCTTCCTGTCAAGCACTTCAACCGACTCCTCATCCCGCTGTGTCCAAAAAGGTCCACTTTTTTTCTTTTAACATAACTCTATAGGGAAAAAACTTCTCCCACTTGTAGCATTGGAGAACACTAACCAAACCATCAGTTTTCATGCATTTTTCAAACAAACTAGACGTTCAAACCAAACTGGTCCACAATTCATTCCGTCAGAATGCATAAGCATTTACCTATTTTACAAGGTTAGTTGACAACAATCTCACTAATTACAAGTTAATTTTCAAATTTGGATATAACCTTATTGTTATTAATTTTACGACTTAAAGAATTTATGCAAATTTTATTAATTTCCAATTATCCTCTCTAATATTTTATTGAGTTCAATTTTCGACTTCAGAATATTGTATCAAAATTTTATTCGTTGCTTGAAACAAATAAGTTTGTCCGAATATTGTAAGAGCAATACATTTTTTAATTTGTGCAAATTTTACCGAAGTTATTATCACTTAGGACAGAATTAGACCAAATTTAAAACTTCTAATATTATATTATAAATTTTATTCGTGACAAATAAGTTCGTTCATTTCTTGTAAGGACAATACGGTTTTTTAATTTGTGCAAAATTTACCAAAGATATTACTAGTTAATACTGAACCACACCAAATTTGAAACTTCAACAGTATTTGTTTCCTAAAATAAATATGTTTGTCCAATTATTGTAAGGACAACATAATTTTAATTTCTCCAAATCATAATGCAAACTTTATCAAATTAACTATTACTTAAGCATGAATTATACGAAATTTCACAAATTTTTACAACGTTTAAAGAGAGAAATTTAATAAAGAATATAGTTAATAATATAATATCTGTCAATTTATGTGCTCTGTCCCTGATACCAAAAAATGTTGTAAACGTTTTTTTCAGAATAAACAAAAACCACTAATGAGGGACACTATTATGAGTCGAAACATTTGGTTCAATTAAGAATTAATTGAATTCTTTTACTATGGCCCTAGAGCCAAAATTACCATCTAAGGTTATAAACGATTATTATAAATATTTAAAAATACTAGTCATGTGCAAAATGGGCTCGAGTCGGGTCGGGTTGTGTGTCATGTCGGGTCGGGTCGAGTTTTCGGGTTTATCGGGTTAGGCCTACAACCCGACCCGATAACCCAACCCGACCCGACAATGCAACTCGACCCGAATGCCCGAAAACCCAAAATCGCCCAAAAGTTAAATTAAAAAATTTCTGATAATTTATGATAAATTTCCGGAATTTTTTGGAAATTTTTTAATTGAACTTTTGGGCCATGTTGTGTTTTCGAGTTTTCGGGTTGGGTCGGGTTTCATTGCCGGGTCAGTTCGGGTTATCGGGCCTGGTCAGGTTGTCGGCCTAACCTGATAAACCCGACCCGACATGTCATACAACCCGACTCGATACAAAGAAAATCCGACCCGTCGTGTTGAGTCGCACTCTGATTAAAAAAAAAATTTGCACACCTCTAAGAAATACATATGTAAATTGAAAAATAGCAAGTTAAAAACAAATGATTTCCAGTCACCTGTGGTGGCTATGACAAACTGAATTTGGAATACAAATATATTCAAATAATTTATTTTAATAAAACATGGTACCTATAGAGCAAGTAGAACATAATGATAAATAGCCTTTCTAGAATTTTTCTAGTATCTTCGCAATAATTGTTCAGTAATTACCAAAATTAAGAAACTTATTATAAAAACAAATTTATATGTTAAAAGATTCTTTGAATAATGAATTACAGTGAACGATTATTATTTTTAAAATTTTTCAATTTTAACCATATTCAAGCTGCTTAAAAAGTGACATTTTTGTGGAGTCGACAATTTTAGTTATGAAACATGGTTAAAGCTGCAGACGAAAAGCGCAATAATAAATTTTTCTTTATTTTTCTTTGCTTCTAGAGGATACCGAAACAATATTGTATATCACTTTTTTTTAAATAATGACATTTTCAGCTGTGTAGCATGGGTTGGTGAAGGACATTCAATTTCGTTTGCAGTTTAGTTTTCGCACATTTCTGAATGTAAATGTAATTTAAGATAATAAAACAGAAAAAAGCCATACGCGCCTCCCACCTGTTGAACTCGGGTTTCTACACCGAAATAAATCTGTTACGATTTTCGTATAGGACCCTCTTACTGTTTTCGCAAGCAACTATTTAATACGATATAAGCATCAGAATCGTAACTTGTTTGTAGGAAATACTGCAATTATAGTATGACAGTGGTCAGTGCGAGAACTGAAGAACTGAAGTACAACTGAAGTAACAGAGCAGTACTGAAAAAGCACCACACTCCGTCATACGAAAAGTGCTCGGAGTCCATACAATTTTTTCACCGACTGCCTGCGTTTGAAGGTCACGGCAACCAGCTTTATTGCCTTCAAATACATGCAGTCTGTGAAAAAATAGTATGTACTCCGGGCAATTTTCATATGGTGAAGTGGGGTGCTTTTCCAGTACGGCTCTGATGCGAATTATACATCAGTGCCTTACAATTCTCGGACTGAATACTCATACTAAAATCGCTCGAATTCGAACGTCAAAAGTATGGCGCATGTAGTACGATTAACGTAAGGTACGAATCCATACCATAATCGTAACAGATTTTTTCGGTGTTCTCTACGCATCAGTTTCTTTATACTTCTCTAATATCTTAGTATAATTTTGTCATTGAATTGTTTATAACATGAGAAATAACTTGACATTGAAAAGATTTTGTAAAAAGGACAAGCCGTGGCGGCGACATAATCAGTTTTTTTTATAAATACAAAGGAATAAAGAAACTTAATAACGTGAAATCTTTTGAAATCTGTTGCTTGCGAAATGCTGAAGAATACCCATCATTTGACATTCATTGATTTTTATGAAAAATTAGGATAAAAGGTTCGAGAGAATAACCCATATATTGGAAATTAAGGCTGTTAGCACAAATTCCAAAAATTTCACCTCCCTCTACCTCGACGAGTTTTTGACTGAAGTGATCCATCTTTTTTGTAAGAAGTACCATCCCATAAGACTAAATTTTGTGCACGTTTGAGCCCGTTCGGAGTACTTGATTTTTTGGGTTGGGTACACTTCAGAAATATGCGAGTTTTAAACTGTCACTAAAATTAAATTAGTCTTTTATTGAAGCACTATTTGATTTATAGTAAAGTTGTCTGTAGCTTTAAAAGTGCTATTTTTATGATTTTTTTTTTATAGATGGCGACTTGTTTTCGGAAGTAGGTGACATAACACCTGATTTATCTCATAAACGATCTGCCTCTTCTACACCAACCGGAACTATTGCGATACCTAGGCCGCCCTCTCGAAGAGGTGAAAGTCAATCTACTAGAGGAAGAATGTCGCCAGCAACAATTTCAAGAGCAGATAGCGTGGCAAGTTTGGAATTTCGTGCATCTGGTGTCGGAGTAGGTACCTCGAGAGGTCCTTCTCCTTTAACAATTGGCCTCGCTGATACTATTCCGTTGGCAGTAGCATTTCATGAAATAGTACACTCCTATTTCAGAGGTTCAGATGAAACTCGTTGCCAAGTAAAATTAAGTGGTGATATGATGCTATCATTCCCTGCTGGGATTTTAACAGTTTTAACTAATAATCCAAGTCCTGCTAAGCTAATATTTCGTATCAAGAACAGTACCAGATTGGAAAAAGTTCTTCCTAATTCTCAGCTTATCAATATGTGAGTAAATTGTAATTCTTTATATTCTTTATATACATACATCTATATATACTTTATATTCAATTATCAGTGAATTATAAGTGTCATATCTTTCTATTCTGGAATGTTAAGATTATTATAACCCTTTTTCACACTAAAAAATAAACAATCGCTATTAAATACAGGTACAGACACTTTTTATCAGTTTCGTAAGGTCTTCTTATATGGGCGTTTCTAAGATAGATTTAACTTTCATGATCCTGGAAGTTTTTTATGCAATGTTCCTAGACCTTTTTAAACCTTCTAGAGCAGTGATGTTTAACCCAAGAGCAAAGAGCAGAAATCTGTCAACTCGTCAAACCCCACTCTTCAATAGGATCATGGAAGGAGAAGAGGAGAACTCCGAAAAGCGCTGAGAGATGGATAAAAATAACGAGTCAGCGGAGACTCTGGGAACTCGCGGTCAGACATCACTGTTTTAATGGGCTTACAGCACATATGGGGCATTATTTTTAAAATGATATCTCCTGAAAATCAAAATTACACAAATTGTAGTACTATTGGTCCTAAAGTCATGGTATGAATTTGAAGGCCTTAGAGCAACGGGTTGCTTAATGACAGTGGCACAAATTTTCAACTTTTGGCTGTTTTTGGCTATGCACGCCGAGGTTCAAATGTGAATATATCATCTTGGGCTTCGTCGATTTTGAAAAAATATTTGTAAGACAGAGTTTTGGATATCTCCCATCCTCCATGTCCAACACGTTTTCGAAATATTCCAACGCCAACCTAAAGATATCGTGAGACAATTGCAATCTATTAGTTTCTAATGTCCCGGAAGTTAAAACCGCAATGTTAAAATTTCAAAAAAATGAAAGTTGTGCTAAATTGTGCCAGACTTGTGCAGATTTGTGCCAAAAACGATTTTTCCAAAACTCAAAAATTACGGTCCACATTTTGAAACAATTTTTTTCCCCAGAACCGCAACAATTTTTATTTCAATTGGAAGTATTGTGCTAGCTAGTTTTAGGTATATGTAAATTTGTTCTGCAACTAAAACTCAAAAAACGTAACCATTTTTGACAAAAAAACTCAAAATGTAAAATTCAAACGGTAAAAGAATAAGGCTTCCGTTTTCGGTGTAGAAAGTGATGCACAGATAATTTGTAAGTGCGGAGTTTTCGTTAATAAAAAGTGGTTTAGTGAATGATAGACAGGTGAAAAATGTTGAAGTGTGTATGAGAGTGAGCTGATTTAGTATATGTAGAAACGAGAATTAAGGTAAAGAAGAAAAGATTAAAAGAAGGACGTAGAAAAGAAAATTTGAAAAAAGTAGGGTTGGAAGACCAGGTGGCATACAGTCAGGCCATGGCCGCGTTAGAGGCGCAGGGGGGTGGGGATAGAACGACAAGTGGCGGGAGTAATCAGGGAGGGAAGTAGGCGTAGTGAAAGGGGGCGTAGTGAAGATAAGGAAGAAGAAGAGTCGCACCTAAAAAGTTTGAAAATGTTCAGAACATCGCCACAAATAAGGGATAAGGAAGATATGGAGGACGAGGGAGATAGTAGCGAGAAAGAAGGAGACAGAAGGGTAGATTCGAGTGTAGTAGGAAATTTAATGGAATTGTGAAAAATGATGATAGAGATGATGAGAATGGCCGAGAAAAAGCAGGCAAAAGGGAAGAGGAATTAAAACAGGAAATTAGGCGTTAATTGGCAGTTACAAGGATAGAAATTAGTAAATGGAAGATAATAGGGGAAAAATTGAATAAAAGGATGAAGAATTTGGAACAAAGAATGGTAGAACAAGAAGAAGATAAAAGGGTAGAAGAATTGGAGCCTAGAGTAGATATGGTGGAAAGCGAGAATCGGGAAAAAGAAGGGGGAATGGGAATTGCGGACAATGAAAGAATGAGATGAATAGAGAGAAGAATGGAAAGGAAACGCAGGGAGGAAAGAAGGAGAAATATAGTAATAAAGGATCTAGTAGTAGAAAGGAAGGGATTGAGAACAGAAGTGGAAAATATATTCGAGATGATAAACGGAAATGGCATTGGTGATACCAAAGATTATAGAAAATAACAGGGAGGAAATGTTAAAGAAAAAATTTGTAAGACCTTTTGTTGTTGACCAGGGAGACGTAAATGTTCGAAGATGTTGTTAAAAAAATGTTAAGATTACTGGTCCAAAATCCTTCTTTATTGAATGTGTTTGCGAGTCTCTCAGTACATTAATTGCTTTAACTTCGATTTAACTTTAACTTTCGACTGTTCGTCGACAGTCCTATTCATGTAAATTTTTAATTTAAATAGAGATGGAAAGGTGAACCTGGTAGTTTGATGTAATATATTTGAATTCTTACGGAAATTATAAAAAAGTTTTTGTTTGACTCGTTCTACCATTCTTTTTTTGAAACGTTGTTAAAGCAATTAATGTACTGAGAGACTCTCAGACACATTCAATAAAGAAGGATTTTGGACCAGTAATCTTAACATTTTTTAACAACATCTTCGAACGTTAAAGAAAAAAGCTTTAAAAGGGAGATTAGAGGGAATGGAGGATGATTTTACATGGGAAGAAAGCAAAATGCAGTATAGACTAAGGGAAATATTAGAAGAGGAAAGAAGAAAAGGAAATAGAACGTGGATTAAGTACGGATAAATTTAGATAGAATGTATATGGTGGAATTGGAATGAAGAAAAAGGAGAATTAGTAATGGGGTGTGAAAGGGAGGAAGGGGAGAGGACGGATCGTGTGTAGTCGGGGGAATAAAAGGGAAAGTAAAGGTAGAAGGGAGGAAAGGAGAAAAAGTGAAAAAATTGCAAAAAGGGAAAATTGGAAGATCTTTTGCTGGAATGTAGCTGGTTTAGAAAGAAAGGATAAGGAATTCATGAAGACCTTATGACAATGAGAGGTAGTGGTAATGATAGAGACTTGGATAGATGAAAGAGAATGGGAAAGAGTAAGAGGATGGGTTGAAGGAGGAAAAGTAGTGCTTAATAAGTGAGTTGGCTTGGATTATGTGTAATAGAATATGGAGAGGAGAGGGATGGCCAGAGATCTGGGCAGAAGGGATATAAAAGAAAATGGGGAGGAGGTTAAAGTTTATAGGGGGATTTCGTTAATGCCTACATTGTATAAGATATATGTAACAGTTTTATTAGAGAGATTGAAGAAAGAAGCAGTGAAATAAAAGATAATTCCACCGAATTAGACGGGGTTTAGGAAAGGAATGGGGGTGATAGATAATATTTATGTGTTGAATTATATTGTAAATAAAATGATTAGAAGAGAAAAAAGTAGAATGTCAGCGATGTTTGTAGATTTGAAGACAGCGTTTGACTCATTAGATAGAAGAGAGATAGAAAAAGTTCTGGAGAAAAGGGGTATAAGGAAGGTTTAATAACAAGGATATCAAAAATATTTAGAGAGACAAAAGGTACAGTGAGGGTGGAAGGGAATATAGGAAAAACCTTTGGACTAGCAAGAGGTGTAATGCAAGGTTGACCGTTGAGTCCGCTTTTGTTTAATATAATAATTTCAGATTTGGAAGACGAAATCAGGAGAAAAGGATGGGGAGGTATAAAGCTGGGAGATGAAAAAATATATACAATGGCGTACGCGGATGATATAGTGCTGTTGGCAGAAGATGGAGAAGGAATAGCAGGCTTAATAACGGAGTTAGAAGAGTTCTTGGATAAGAAAAAGTTGAGGCTAAATGTGGAAAAAACGTAGATAATGAGGTTCAGAAAAGGGGGTGAAAAAAAAGAATTTGTAGGAAGATGAAAAGATAAAGGAAGTAAAAGAATTTAAATACTTAGATTTCATAATATAAGCAAATGGAGAACATATGGTTCACATAAGGGAAAGGGTTAGGAAAGCAGCAGGTGTAATGAAACAGTTATGGGGAATAGGGAAAAGGAGATTCAAAAAGATTGGGAAAGGAGAATGAGGTTGTTAGATAGGCTGACATGGCCGGTTTTAAGTTACAGGGCGGAGATATGGGGTTGGAAGGAAAGAGTTGAGGTAGAGAGGATGAATAGAGGTATATTAGATGGATACCAGGGGTGGATTGGAGGACGCCAGCATACATGGTAAGAAAAGAGACACAAAAAGATAAATTAAGAACGAGGACGGAAAAGAGGACTCGGAAATTCGAAGACAAATTAAGGGAGGGAAAAGGTGGAGAGTTAGCAATAAAATGTTGGAAAGAGATAAAAGAAAAAGGAAGGAGATCAATAGAGTTAACGAAATAAGAAGAAGAAAGAAGGGAATTTTATATAGATCGAGGTGTAAACTGAGGAGAGTGGAAGTTGAAAGAGAAAGGGGAAGAATAGTTTATGAAGAACTGTGATAAAGAGATAGAAAAGGGCAGGTAAAAGAAAGATGGGAGATGATAATGGAATCGAGATGCAATAAGTGGTATAAGATGATTAAAAAGGAAGGATTTCCAAAATATCTGGAAAAGGGTTGGAGGGGGGGAGGGAGAAATGGACAAGAATAGATAGAATTAGACTAGGAAATGAAATAAAGGAAGGGATGTACTAGGAAAGGTAGGAGAACAAAGATGTAGAGTGTGTGCATGGGGAGAGGAAACATGGGAGCATGTATGGGAGGTGGCGAAAGGGAGTATGTTGACAGGAGGATGTCGAGAGAATTTTAGGGGGAGGTTGGGAGGAAGAATGGATGAAGGAATTGGAGATAGCTAGAGGAATTAAGGAGAAAGAATGAGGGAGGTGGGAAAAAGAGAATGGAGGGGAAAGAAAGGAGAGGCTGACATAAATAAAAAGGCAACGGATGTCACTTACTATAAGATGCGACTGCGCTCTCTCGCTCTCTCTCGCTCGTTTTACATCCCGAGCAAGGGCAAGAGTGATTATATAT
>JBAGKK010514554.1:0-13715 GCA_037177015.1 Euceroptres primus
GCGCGCCAACTGCGGCTAACCCGTGCGCGACCCAAACGCAAGCGCAGTAGCAAAAGGCGCCAGTATTGGCATCATTGTATTAGAGTAGAAATGGATCATGATCGGGACAATGTACAATTGCTGACAATTGCCGCTGATCGCCGAGTGGTGCCTCGCGCCTGTCAATAAATGTACCCAAACGTGCCCGTCTTCTGCTTAAAGAAAAGGCCGAACGCATTTTTGACTATAAGAAATTATTCGTGATTCTGCAGAATGGCAGACATCACACACGCCGAAGCTGGAGAAAGTGAGGTTAGTAAAAAATGTACTTTTGTGTATAATCCAGTAATTTTCTCAACGCGCAAAATGCGTTGCTTAACCAAGCTAACCTAAAAAATCTGACCCTTTTAACGGCTCATTCTTTCTAGAACGTTTTTAGTTTTCTACGCGTTGCTCTTCGGTTTTAATTAATTTAGGATCCTTTCCTTTTTTCTAATTATATTTTGGCCGAGGATATTGTTACGGAAATTTTCGTATAACTAAAATACAACACAAAGCCCATACTATGTTGTGTGCTAGTTGTACGGAAATTTCCGTAATACTAGACACTGCCTTATATTTTTGGTCTCTTTAATTTGATTTTTGGACGTCTATTATTTTAACTGAAACATATTTTTCTACCCGGAATTAGTGATATATTTTATGAGTACGCATCTTTTCCATTTTTTAGGGAGAAGAGGAAGAATTGAACGAAGTTAAGAAGGCAAAATCCATGGAAGAAAGTGAGGAAGAAGGTAAATGCTTTTTGACTTAATTTTTACTATTTTTCTTGCCTAAGATTTACTTATCGAAAAGTTTTTTTCCTGATACATATTATTCAATTTTGTGCTTGGTCAAACGTTGATTAATGAACTTTAAAAATTACATTTCTCATGTCTTTATAAGCTAAAAAAAATTATTATTTTTTAAAAGGTTTATTCGGAGTAAAGGACATAAAATATTTTTCCTGCACTTCAACGCCTTTTATTTTGAAAAATATTTTTTAGGGCATGCGGTGTTATATGACATCGTGTTACGTAAATGAGGGTTTACCGCCCTGTTAAAATAATTGTAAATGTGAAGTAAGTAATAAAGTTCGCCAAATGTAAAATTTGTATTATTATCTCAATCAAATATTATTATCTCAATCAAATATTATTATCAACTGCGTATTAGATTTTATTTTGTAAAATGAGATCAATTTGGTCATGTTTAATTATTTTAAATATTTCAAAAGGACGTTAGAACTCTTATTTACATAACAGGACGTCATGAGTACCTCATACCCTTAATATTTTTAATTCTGACTACTGAGTCAATCACGGGAATTTTTATGTACAGCGAGTTTCACAATTTTAATTTTTCTTAAAGCGCATCTCGGAAGTCATGCAAAACAAATTTTCCTTCATCTAAGAGGAATTTCATTTCTTAAAATTATTCCAGAAACTCAGTTTTCAAATTTGAAAACAACAGAAATTATTGAAATATTATAATTTATAGAATAATAAAAACAAATTCTAACTTAATGTATTTGTCGCATTTAAAAACCAAATTAGATCTTGTTCTTCAATTTGGAGACGATAGTAATGATTCAACAGACTCCAAGAAACGTAAAAGGAGTGATGACGAAAATTATCCTAACCATATGGAAGAAGACATCCTTAAGTTTGTTGAAGCGGACTTGGAGGCTAAAATAGAAAATGTAATTTCTTCTATCTTCTCAATATATTATAATTTCTTATATATTGTTTTGATTTAAAATAATGAAATAAAACCTTTTTTTAGAAACGTTTCAAATGTGACTTTACAACGGCAGAAGAGGCTGAAAACAAGGGTGAACAAAAGATTCAAATTGTAAATATTACTTCCATATTCTATCATTTTTAGCTGTTTTCTGCTTTATTGTTCATATGTTGTTTACATATGCTTACATAAAAATGGCTTGTATAAAGTGTACTGCAAATTTTAAGTATTATGAGGAAAAATTTCATGAATCTCGAAGGTGTACGCAAAATATATATAAATTAATGCTGATTTATTAATGTTCACATAAAAGAAAGTGGAGCCAGAAAGCGAGGACCAAATGGAATCACAAGTAATTAAGAAAGAAACAGATGCTGGCACTATCGACGAAGATGACGAAATGAAACCAATGAAAGAAAAGGCTACAAAGAAAAACGTTTTTACTGACGAGTACGCAATTTTCCTTTAATTCCATATCTTTATAAAGTTATCCCCTGTAGATTTTATAAGAATTTTTTTTCTACAGAGCCTTACTAAAAGTACAAAACATTTTCGGTGTGAACTTTGACAATGAAATATTTGGAAAATACGGCAGAGAGGAATACCAAGAAGATAGGAATGAAATTGAACAATTGAAAGATTATAAAAGTGACGAAAAATCCAGAAATTTGAACAAGCAAACCAAGAAATCTATCAGAAAGTTTGTTTACGATATTTATGAACCCAATCTACTTAGACGTGTGCATTCCGTAAATCTGGACAACGAGGTACTGTTTTTTAAAAACACTTTGTTTTATCATGTAAAACGACAAGTTAAAATACGAATTACCATGAATCATTCAAAATAGCATCTGAGTAAAATTAAATCGAACTTTCCTTTTAGATTTGCACCACTGATATACCGGAACGAATGCAACTTCGTTTGCTGCCAGTGAAGCCAGTAGCAGAAGGTTCAAATGAATTAGATCTCGAAGCGAAGTGGATTTACGAACAGGCATTCTGTAAACAAACAGTTTCCATTCAGGATATGCATCTAAGCGAAGTAGAAAAAGAGAGATTAAAAGATAAAATCAACAACAGGTATCAAACAATCGGAAAGATCAAGATGGCGCTAGACTTTATGAGAAACCAGCATTTCGAAGTACCCTTTATCTCCTGTTACCGTAAAGAATTTGTGTATCCCGAACTGGACATTAACGATTTGTGGAAGGTCTACAAGTTTGACGCGAAGTGGTGTCAGCTTCGGCAACGAAAGAAACACTTACTACGACTTTTTGAGAATATGCGCAATTATCAACTCGATGAAATTGTAAAATACGTAGACACTTCTCTCCCAGCGAGTTTGAGAGTGATAAAGGACGAAGATATCGAAAGATTGAAGAATGCTGAAACCAGTGAGGAAGTCCATGACATTTATCGGTACTTTAAGCTGCATTATAGTCACAAGGTTCAAGAGATGATGACATCTATGCGACGGAAGGAGCGCGAAGCTCAAAAAGAGGAGAGGAAAAAGAGCATTGAAGAAGCTGAGGAAAATAGAGAAAAGCCTCCTGAAGATATGGGAGATGAAGAGGATCAGGAGTTGGACGAACCACTTGAACCCCAAAGAAACGATCCATATTCTATTTGCAGAAAAGCCGGTCTGGATCTTTTCATTAAAAAGTTTGGACTCTCATCTGAGGAATTTGCAGAAAATCTATGTGATAATTACCAACGCCATGAGGTGGAGCAGGAATCATTCGATCCGATGATAACCGCAAGCAAATTCTGTGGAAAGAAGTTCTCTGCTCCAGAGAAAATTCTAAAGTCTGCTCAATTTATGTTCGCTATTCAATTAGCATGCGAGCCACTTATTCGAAAAACTCTGAGAAGTGTGTATATGGAAAAGGCGAAGTTATCTGTTCGGGCAACAAAAAAAGGAGTAAAGGAAATCGATGAGAATCATCCAATTTTCAGTATGAAGTATTTGAAGAATAAGCCAGTGAAAGATTTGGTTGGAGATCAGTTTCTAAAGCTGGTAATTGCAGAGCAGGATGAATTGATCACGATAACTTTCAGTGATATTATCGAGGGGAACACTACTAATAATTATGTCGAGGAAGTCAAGAAATTTTTCTTTAAGTACGAGTTCAGTAGAACTATTAAAGATTGGAATTCTCTGAGAATTGGCAGCGTGGAAATGGCACTGACAAAAATGGTAATTTATTAATTTATAAACGATGGGATCATTATGAGGTATATTTTTATAGTTTCTTATAATTTACATATCATGCATTATTTTACTACATTTTATTTGATAATAGTTTTACTTAAATTTTCTTCCTCCTATTTTTGGGTCAAACCCGACTCAACTAACAACTATTAGATTTGCTAACTATTATAATTTCTTTTTTTGCATAAAATAACTCCGTTTTGTGCAACTTTTTAGAGAGAATTAAAAAAGCTAGATGCTCGAAATTGCTTTATCAAAAATGATCAAATGAATATTTGTTTTGTAATTTAGTAAGTTTCACAACAAAATGAGTAAAATCTCAATATCACTTGCTGTTATATCGGGACAAATGATCTAGTTGATTTCTTCTTTTTTCAAAATTGGAAGCCTTAAATTTATAAGCTTTCTGGTCTTAAAACATTAGGTAAAAAAAACTAATGTTTCATTATAACTGCTTCAAGTTTTAAAATATTCAAAATTAGAAACTGTAGAAAATTGTACAAAATAAGGTCAATTATAATCCTTTAGACTTTAAATAGTTAAAATATAAACTATTCCAGTGTTGAAGTTCCTCAAAAAAAGGGACTCGTTACAGGTACATTCACTTTATGAAAAAAGTAACTCGGTACAATTAAAAGTTACAAAAATGAAAAGTAACTCATTACAGTTGCCGATTAAAGTAACTTCAAGTTCCCTTTAAGTTACTTTAGTTTTTTTTTTAATGTCAGAAACTGGGTTTCGATACTAATATATTAATAAAAGTGAATACAAGTGAATAAAAGTTTGCAAGAAATAATCTGAGCTCAAAAAAAGAAAAAATGTTATAAGTTTCACATGGTTAAACACGTTTTTTAAAAAAATTTTGTGCATATAAAATATGTATATAAGTTTAAAAGTAATTAAATTAATTAAAGTTTTAAAGTAATTAAAATTAATGTTACAAGTTACCGATAAAATGGAACTAAGTTACGTTATAAGTTACTTGTTTAAAAAAGTAACTAAGTTACTGCAAAAGTTACTGGAACTGTAAATTTTTGAGAAACTTTGTTACTTGTAACGAGATACTCCCCAACACTGAAATATTCCTATTTGAAATATGTCCATCGATATAATCTTTCTTCTTTTCTAAACTTCAAACATTAAAAAATTCAAATTCAAAAAATAAAGTAATCCAAATAAATCATCTTGTCTACTCTAACTCTAACAAGAATATGATCGAATTTGATTTTCCAGGTGATACTTGACATGAAAAAAGAACTGCGAGCGAATTTACTCTTCGAAGCGAAAGATTGCGTGATGCGAGAATGTTGTCAAAAGATTCACAACTGGATTAAGGTTGCGCCATATATTTGCCAATTCCCTAGAGCGGAGGACGAGGAATGGGACATTAGTAAAGGCATACGAGTAATGGGTTTAGCCTTCCTGTCCGATGAGGCTCAAGCTTCTTACGCCTGTATCGTTGCACCCAACGGAGAGTGCACCGATTTTCTGAAGCTTCCACACTTACTCAAACGGAGAAACAGCCTGAAAGAAAGCGAGAAACTGTTGAAGGAAACAGAGCTCTTATCAATTCGAAACTTTATAGCGATGAAAAAGCCACATGTAGTTTCTATCGGCGGTGAGTCAAGAGACGCATTAATGATTCAATCCGAAATTCGAGAGATTGTTGCAAGTCTCGTGGAAGAGGAAAAATTTCCAACAATCCAGGTGGAAATTTGTGACAATGATCTCGCGAAAATTTACGTTAACAGCAACAGAGCTATTTTTGAATTTCGGGACTATTCTCTTCAGCTTCGACAGGCAATATCACTCGGTCGTAGGTTACAGGATCCTCTTATTGAATTTTCCCAGCTATGTAACTCCGATGATGAAATCTTGAACTTAAAGTACCACTCGCTTCAAGATCAACTTCCACAGGACGAATTATTAGAAAACATCCACACAGAGTTCATAAATCGAGTAAACGAGGTTGGAGTGAATGTGAACAAGGTAGCTCAGAAATCTTACTCTGACAACCTCTTGCAGTTCGTTTGCGGCTTGGGGCCAAGGAAAGCCCAAGCATTAATCAAAATACTGAAAAAGCAGGTGGTCCAGAAGTTGGAAAATAGAGCACAGTTAGTCACAATTTGCAACATGGGACCGAAGGTATTTATCAACTGCGCCGGATTCATTAAAATAGACACCAACAGTCTCGGAGACAATGCAGATGCTTACGTGGAAATTTTGGATGGCTCAAGGATTCACCCAGAAAGCTACGAATGGGCCAAAAAGATGGCAGTGGATGCTTTGGAAGAAGAAGGCGCAAATCCTGCTCGAGCTTTGGAAGAAATTCTGCGAGCACCTGAGAAGTTGAAAGATCTTGATCTAGATGCTTTTGCTGAACAGATGGAGAAACAAGGACTTGGGAATAAAATTATCACTTTATATGGTATTTATGCGGAGCTAAGCTGCATGTACAAAGACTTAAGAACACCTTATGAATCTCCTAGTTCGGAACAACTATTCAACATTATAACAAAAGAAACTCCAGAAACGTTTTACACAGGAAAGTTAATTGTAGCTAAAGTAGTGGGTATAAGTTACAAGAAACCTCAAGGTGAACAGTTAGATAATGTAAAACCGATGCGAAATGATGAAACTGGATTCTGGCAATGTCCCTTCTGTTTCAAAAACGACTTTCTCGAACTCTCGGAGGTTTGGACTCATTTTGAAACGAGCTGTCCTGGCAGAGCAACTGGAGTAAAATTACGATTGGATAATGGCGTGTCAGGTTACATTCATATTAAAAATCTGTCTGATAAGAACGTAACTAATCCGAAGGAAAGAGTCTGTATCAATCAACCTATTCATTGTCGAATTACCAAGATCGACGTGGAAAAGTTTGGGGTCGAATGTACTAGCAGAAGTAAAGATCTGGCTGACAGGGATAACGAGTGGAGAGCACCAAAGGATCCATTCTACGATAGGGAAGGAGAGGAAAGAGAAAGAAGGCAGGAAGAAGAGGCAAAAAAATCTAAATTGAGACAAGCCTACATAAAACGCATTATCGGTCATCCATGCTTCAAGAATATAGACTTTGCAGATGCTGAGAAGTTAATGAGAGATAGAAGGCCTGGAGAAGTGATAATAAGACCTAGTAGCAAAGGTCCAAATCATTTGACAGTGACTTGGAAGATTGCTGATGAAGTCATTCAACACATCGACGTTATAGAGGAGGGAAAAGCCAATGACTTTGTTTTGGGTGCAAAATTACGAATCGGTAATGAGGAATTTGAAGATCTAGATGATATCATAATGAAACATATTAATCCCATGTCTGGCTATATCAGCGAAATCTTGAATTTCAAATATTATAAGCCCCATGTAGGAGGTAGCAAGGAAAGGGCTGAGGATATACTTAAAATACAGAAGAGAGAAAATCCTAGTGGAATTCCATACATTATATCAGCTGCTAGGCAGTATCCGGGGAATTTCTTACTCTCATACTTGCCACGAACTCAATGTAGACATGAGTATTTTTCAGTCATCCCGGAAGGTTTTAAATTCCGGATTCAAATGTTTGTAAGATTAAACGATCTGATTCGATGGTTCAAAGAACATTTTAAGGAACCGATTCCTACTCAGATAATTCCTAGCGCTTCAAGAGGAGTACCGCCCTCGAGTTCATCTTATCAATCTACATTTAATCCTGGAGTTCGTAGTGATGAGTTACGAGAGGCAATTCAAAAAGTTGCACATTTACCATATCGACAGTACGCTTGTGAATCAATTTACCAGTCTAATCAAACAATTTACCAGTCTCAGGTAACAGGAAGTGTTGCAGGATATAATGGAAAAAATTCTTATTCACAAACTCTATATTCGCCTCACGAAAAAACTTCGCTGTCGAATATAGCTCCCTATCAAAGTCCCCAAATGTCATTTGTACAACCGACAGCCCCGCAACAGCAAAGTAGTCAGCAAAGTTCTGCAAACACACCAAAAACTACGGAAAATAATATGAATAAGCCCGGTTTGACATGGAATGAACAACTGGTGTCTAAAGTATTTGATGATACATATTTCACAAAAAGTAAAAAGCCTAAGATACCCTATGATAATGGAGTTGGTCATGGTTTAAAATTGAAATTGGCGAGAGGAAAATATAATCATCGATATTCGAAATCGCAAAAAGATCAAAATTCATTTGTCGAACCGGCTTTTAAATCTAATGATTTCGGATCATCGAGAGACAGTTTTGATAATAATCCTTTCACTGCTAGAACATCCAGAGAATCATCTAGATCAAGGGATAATTTCGATGATAATCCTTTTGCTAGAGGTAAGAGATGGGGAATATTTATTTTTTATTTTAATTTGTGGAAAAAATTTATGAAAGAGCCCACAACTTAAAATCTCCCAGACTTTTTTTGTTGTATTTTTCTTAGAAATTTCTTTTAAAAAATTATGCCTGAACGTAGAAAGCAATTACTGATATAATGTCTGTCTACTAAGCTTGGAATAACTGGAACTGTCAGGGTAATTCGATGTGCATGGAAAAACAGTTAAAATTTCCTGGAATTCTCAAGACTATCCTCAAGACAATTCAAAGAATTTTCAGGATTGCTACAGAAGTCTTGAAACCCAAGAAAAATCAGAGACTATTGCATCAGCTCTGGAAAAACCTGATAAGTTAAGAAATTTTGAAAAGTTTCTGGAACTTTTTCACCATCTAGATTGCATTCTCTATTTTAAGGATGTTCTCGCCATACAGTCAAGCTAAAAATTAATCTTTAGCTTGATTTAAAAAATCGACGAAAAAGGGCCATTGCTAATTGTTATGAATTTTGAAAGAGAAACCAAACCTTATCGTAGAAAAAAATCGTTGGGATCACAACTGTTCCTTTAAAAATAGTGTTATAGATTTTTGTGGTGTTTCTTTCGGTTTAGAAAAAAATATCGTAATTTGCATTGAATGTTAATGTTTTATAGCTCATTTTATTCCTTAAAAGATTCTTTATTATTCTATTTGGCATGTTTTTATTAAATTTTATTTAGACAATAGTTTAATTTGCAAAATGAAGAATTTTATAATTCCTGGTTCAAATAATTTCAACAAAATCGTATCAAATACAATTCTAAGGAATCTTTTGAGGAATAAAATGAGTTAATAATCATAGTCATGGATAGTGATGCACCTCAAGACAAGAAAATCTTGATCCTGCTTCATATCGCTCGAAATTTCGAGAATATTTTTAACCAAAATTCTTGAACAGTCAAATGTTTTTTATGTTTTTTTCGAGAAGTCTTGCTTTTGACAACATGAAGTAGGGTGAAAATGTTTAGGTAACCATGGTAACATACAGATTAGTGCCAATCAATAATTTTTTCAAGATTCTTGATAATGACAAGACATCATCGAGACAAGATCTCGCTTAAATGAATCACTAGTCATGGAATAAAAATTAAATATCTTTAAGTTTCTTTCTGAAAATTTGTCAAAAATAACTGGCTCTATTTTTCTTGATTTTATAAATCAACATAAACATCCGATTAATTGTTAGCTTGACTGTACGGGGAGAAAATCCTTAAGATTCCAATATACCCTAATGTCAATCCAGCTGTGGCCTCACATGGAATCGACATGCTAATCCGAAGGATTCCACGTGGATTTCCCTCATTGTAGCCCTCGTGGTCGCCCTTATAGGGCCATCGTGGCAGCCCCCGTGGTTGCCCTCATGGTAAAAAATTAATTTTAATAATTAAAAATTTACACGTTTTTAAATATATTTCAATAAATATAATTTATTATGAATAAAAATAACAAAAATATTTTTAAAATCAAGAAAAAAATCAGGACTCCGAGCGGAACTTGAACTCGAGACCGACAGCGTAGCAGAGTTGAATTTTTCCATGGGACCATATCTTCAAAGATATTAAAATTTGTATTCAGAAGGCAGATACTTTGGACGCACGCTATCCCAATTTTTCGAAATTAATTTTCTTCTTAATGACTGCATATTCAGATGAAATATGGTTAATGCACTACTCAGAGAACAATGTCCTGCAATAAAAACATCAATTAATTAATTATTGTTAGAAATTATAATCGTTAAACCGTGAGGGCTTCCAAGCTGCGGCCACTGCGAGGGTCCTCGTGGATTATCTAAAATTTCTAAGTTCAACTTCCAAGACAGCGTAATAAAATTTTTGTCAAAAACGCATTTTTTGTGAATTTAAACTAGTCTAGCTTTAAATTTTGGAGGGTAAAAAAAGTGTAGAAATTTTAATCGTTAAACTATGAGGGCTGCCAAGCTGCGGCTACTGTGAGGGCCCTTGTGGGTTATCTAAACTTTCTAAGTTCAGCTTCTAAAACAGTCCCATCAAATTTTTGTCAAAAACGCATTTTTGGTGGAAAATTCGGGGGTTGAAAAAATGTTGACCTTTGGTACTTAAAAATTTTAATTTTTTATCGTGAGGGCAAACAAGCAGCGGCCTTCAGTGTGGGCCCTTGTGGATTTAGCCCGTGTGGATAGCCCACGCGGGGTCCTGACGTGGTCAAGTGGGGAAAAAAAATACTTTTATGGTTTAAAATAACGTACAAATATTGACCAATTTGGACGTAGAAAATTTGAAAAAGCTAATAAAATTTTCCAAAGTGTTGTCGAGCCTGATTTTTGATTTAGTTTTTCAATTTTTTTATAAATGAACAAATATGTTGACAAAAATGGAAGTTTTTTTCTATTTGACGTGTTCCCGGAGCTCGTCAATAGTAGGAAAATTGTTGCAATCGTCTACGTTTCATAGAGTAACATTAGTTAAAGATGTTCCATCATGATATAATAAACAAACAAATTATTTGTTGAAAGTGTGTTTTCTGTAATTTTCAATACTTTTACGTTTTTTTACGTTATATTGCAAGAAATTTGGATGGAAACAATATTATGATGGAGAACATTTCTCTTAAGATTATTCTTGTTAATATTATAAACAAATGCATTATTAAGGCATTTGTCGACAGAAAAATTCGTTTTTTTCGATGTCAGTTCATTTAATCAGGAATTTTATGATAATTTCAGCAAAATTCATAATTTGTTGATAAATTTTATGATTTATTTAAACAAATGCATTATTCGGGCATTTGTCGACGAAAAAATTCGTTTTTTTCAATGCCAGTCCTTTTAATTGGGAACTTCATTATGATTTCAACAACATTCATAATTAGTTGATAAATTTTATGATTTTTTAAAATAAATTTAATAAATAAATGCAGTATTTGGGCATTTACCGACGGAAAAACTCGTTTTTTTCAATGTCAGTCCTTTTAATTGAGAATTCCACGATAACTTCAGCAACATTCATAATTAGTTGATTAATTTTATGCTTTTTTAAACAAATTTAATTTTAAAAATGCATTATTCGGGCATTTGTCGACGGAAAAATTCGTTTTTTTCCCAATGTCAGTCCCTTTAATGAGGAAGTCCATGATAATTTTATCAACACTCATACTTTTGTTGATAATTTGTATGATTTTTTAAAACAAATTTAATAAACAAGTGCATTATTTGGGCATTTTTCGACAAAAAAATTTGTTTTTTTTTAGTGTCAGTCCTTTCAATTGGGAACTCCATGATAATTTCAGCAACATTCATGATTATCTGATAAATTGTATGATTTTTTTAAAACTAATTTAATAGACAAATGCATTATTTGAGCATTTGTCGACAATAAAATTCTTTTCTTTTCAATGTCAGTCTTTTTAGTAGGCTTCACCATAATAATTCAACTTGGATTGCTCTATTCATTTTTTTTGTGCTACACTTTCGAATTCGTTTAAAATATTTCTGGCGCCTTCTTAGATCGTCTTTTAAACGAATTCGAGTGTGCAGCACAAAAAAAATGAATAGAGCAATCCAAGTTGAATTATTATGGCGCAGCCTACTAAAAAGACTGACATTTAAAAAAAAGAATTTTATTGACGACAAATGCCAAAATAATACATTTGTCTATTAAATCTGTTTTTAAAAAATCATACAATTTATCAAATAATCATGAATGTTGTTGAAATTATCATGGAGTTCCCAATTGAAAGGACTGACATTGAAAAAAACGAGTTTTTCCGTCGATAAATGCCCGAATAATGCATTGGTTTAAAAAATCATAAAATTTATAAACTAATTATGAATTTTGTGTTGGAATTACACTCATCTCGCCTTACTGTGCCGCTTGTTCTTGTACAGGCTTCACGGTTGTTCACGCTTGACTGCTTCTATCTCCCCCCCTGAGCGTCCATTGACGCCCTACACTGAAGCTCATCGCTCGAACAGTCAGGGTCGCATCAGAAGTTGTTTACATCGCGACTCTCTGGGCATATACTTTTGTACGTTCAGAGACTATATATGTGGTCCTGAGTGTTGACATAAGAGTGCTCGCTCGTCACTTTAAATCCGGTTCAAACTGGATTTTAATAGCGCCCGTTACTGTTACCCACGGCCCCGTTACTGTTACCCACAGCCGGTGTCGTTACGAGAGATGAGTGTATCATGAAGTTTCCAATTAAAAAGACTGGCGTTGAAAAAAAACGAGTTTTTCCGTCGCAAATGCCCGAATAATGCATTTGTTTATTAAATTTGTTTTAAAAAATCATTTAAATTTATTATTTACAACGCTATTTTGGAGTTATAGTTGAAATAGGAGAGGAAAAATGTGTTTGAAGAGACCTCTCAAAATGTCATTTTCGGAAAGTTTGATAATTTATTACAAGTAAAATACATTACTGAGAATTTTAAAACTTGTTTCAAAATGCAGATCAATACCAGCCTTTTCCATAGTATTCAGTGAAATTACCCATAAAAATTTAGTCCTTCAGGTTTTCGTCTTTCAAAATATGAAAATTGGCAAAAAAACACCACTTTCAAATCCGCATATTTCCGAATATACATTTTAAAAAAAATTTTTTTTAAATTATAAAAAAATTTATATCTGTACGAATAAATTATTTTCACTTATATCTATCACTCACAAAAACTTTACGGATGTACTTTGCGTGGTTTCCTTTTAAATCGTGTTTAAAATTTTGTCTCGCCGGCCTGATTTTGACAGTGTTTAACCAAAGTGGGTAGAGCAAACTGAAGGAAGCAGTCAATATCTGGATTCCTTTCCTTTTTTTGATCTTAAAATTCAACACCAATTTTACACCTCAAGGAAGTACAATGAATGACTATTTTCAATAAATTTCAAAATAGTTTTCAAATTATTTTGAAATTTATTGAAAATAGTCATGCTTTAATAATTTTCAAATTATTTTTAAATTTATTGAAAATACATTGCCATTCATTGTATTTCCTTGAGGTGTAAAATTGGTGTTGAATTTTTAAATCAAAAAAGGAAAGGAATCCAGACACTGACTGCTTCCTTCAGTTTGCTTTACCTACTTTGGTTAAGTCTATCAAAATCAGGCCGGCGAGACAAAATTTTAAACGCGATTTAAAAAAAAAAACACCCAAATTACATTCATGAAGGTTTTGTGAGTGATAAATATAAATGTAAATAATTTATTCGTATAGATAAAAATTTTTTTTTAAATGTACACTGGTCCCCCGGTTTACCAGGGGTTTCGGGGATGGTCTGAATGGCCTTCGTGAAAACTGGAGTTCTCGCAAACGTAAACAAGTCAGGGCCGTATTAACTATTTCTGTTTGATTTTTGTCACGAGTAAAAAATATTTTTTAAATATAAGTTTAATTTAACGTTTACTTTAATT
>JBAGKK010514565.1:0-13714 GCA_037177015.1 Euceroptres primus
TACAATGCATACATGCACGTTTCTAGTGTTTCATCACGTGCAATGAAAATCAGTATACGTATAACTACAATATAAATTATTAATATGCACTTACTGTGAAAGAAACGTCTTTATTACAATAAAAAGCAATTTATATTTATGACAGCAATTTATTTCTTTGAATAAAGCAATACAGTATCTGATAAAAAGTAGGTCGAAAAATAGGGGTAGAGTAATTTAACGATAGGAAAGAAACAACAGAACATTTATATATACATATTGTATATTAATATTTGAAAGAAGAACGAGAACTTTTCCATTTGAGAACTTCTTCCATTTGAAAAATCGATGATTAATGACAATCGTGTAGCAATCTCTTTTACTGAAATCGACTCAGTAATGAAAGATGTTGATTGTACAATGTATACGGTTTTTTGTAAATGCCTAGATTAAAGAACATAGTTTCACCCTTTCACCTTTGTAAGATAATAAAAAAATAATTTATATCCTCTAATCCAGATGATACAAGTAGGAAGTTTTCACATATTTTTTCTTTTTATTTGCTTTATGTTAGTTCTAAGGTTTTTAAAAAATTTTTATTATAACTTTTCGAGGTCATCCAAAAATTATGCTAAGTTAATAAATTTCAATCATTTTCTTCGTTTAACTTTCAACAAATGAAGAACAATCTTGGAAACACCATTTGCAAAATTAAAGAAGGAAGTATAAAAATATCGCAAATGAAAGTCATGAAATCAATAATATTTGCCAAATAAAATAAAATAATTTTTATCCCAAGAAATTTTCAAAATAAAATAAAATTATTTGAGCAAGAAAGTAAGAGTCCAAACATCCAAAAAAATTCATAAAGAAAAGTTTGACGTGCATATGTCCTTTTTTGAGTGACGTCTGTTGCTTTGTTGCAATTGCTATTATTATCTTTTGAGTAAAAGAGACCCATCAAAATTTTCTTCATGAATTTTGTTGGATGTTTGGATTACTACTTTCTTCTTTCTTGCTCATGATTTTCATTTGCGATACATATTTTTACACTTCCTTGTTTAATTTTGTAACGGGTGTTTCAAAGATTGTTCTTTATTTGACAACATGTTTCTTACTCCCGTTTTTCGGGAGTTTATTTTTGCGAGATTTCATGGATTTCATTAATTTTTTAAAACATAAGAAAGTCAATGCAATCTATTTTTGCTAACATTGATTTAATCTCGAATTAATTAAACTGAAACTATATCAACGTATTGTCTGAATGAAAAAAACAACAAAGTCAATAATAATGTTACAAAAGTGATAACGCGGGTGAGTTATAATTGATTGACGTGGCATGTAGGCAAAATTCAGTGGTTTTGGCAATATGTGAGATAAAAAAAGAGGTTTGACGAGGAATTATTCGTTGTAGAATGGATGTCAAATGTTGATGTCGGTCATGTAAAATGAAATTAAATTTCTGGAGAAATTCTTGCTTTTCACAAATATCGCGTATATCTTGATAAAAATCGAGAACTTGCACTTACTAGTTTCTTTAAACGTAGAAAATTATCTCAAATTACTCATGACATTTAGTTTATTCTGAAAATATACACAGTAAAACGTCGATCTTGAATTTAACACTGAATTTTCCTCAAAATGAGTTGCAACAAAAATGTGACTCGAAAACAGCTGAAATCACGATAAAATTTTCAATGGTTTGAAATCATTCAAAATGAGATGCAACAAAATTCAGCCCAATGGTTTTCTGTGTACTTTTATCTCAAACGCATACTCAGTGTCACAAAAAATTTTCTTATAAAAAATCTACTTTTAAATATTCACAAACCTTAAAAAAGTATTCTTACTAGTAGTTTGAAAAGTATTTCTTTTTAGAGTAAACATTCTTTAAATAAAAAATAGTACAAAAGAACTATTCATATTTTTAGTAAATATTTTCTGTTTTCTGTTCAGTATGGATGTAACTAATACAGGAAGTAGTACATGAAACGCTTAGGTCAGGCAGTGATATGATATGCCCAATTGCCCAGTAGGCTTGTTTTGTACGTAGACATTTTTCATTCGTATTTTATCTTATTTATTCGTTAATTAATGTTTTATGATATATTAAGTAAAGACTATTAAAATATCAATATTTCGAAGTTGTGTTTGTTATATTAATAACTAATTTAAAGTATTTCTCTGGGGATTGAAGTAAACCGACGATTTAATTATTTCAAGAAATTTAATTATTTCTTCAACTCTTCTCCCAACTTTGCTCAAGGTCGTGAAAAAAAACTTTTTCATCCTACTACCTTCAATCGAATCGTCCCTCCTGCAATTGAGTTTTGTGCTTCCGTGGATCACAATGTAATTTCCACGCGCTCTTAGTAAGTGCCGAGCGTTCTTAATAAGGGCGATAAATTAATTTACGAAGATTCTTGGATGTGGTCTTGAAAGGCTTGTTCTAGAGAAACTTGGCACCTGATACATTCAATTGAGGCGTGGAAATTTACTAAAACATTCTCCCTTAACTTTACTCTTATGCAAATAAAAGCTACATTGTTAATAGCCAGAAATCTGTTGATCAATTATATTTATTAGTAAAAAAAAGATATCATTTTTATCTTCAGATGAATAATGTAAAACTGGATTTTCTACTCTGCCCTTTGACATTTCTTCCTCCTATTTTTTTTGTACAATCTCATTCACTCTAATCCACATTCAAACACTGCAATCATATTCCACCCACTTCTTATTTACTCCTATCTTTTCTGGAGTGTAAACTAATTCACTTTCCTCTATTTTCCCATTTCCGCTTTTCTCTCTTTCTATTTCACTCTCCGCTTTTGCTCCTTCATTCCTATTTCATCTATCACTTTCTTATGGCATTTACATTGAAATTTGAAATGTGTTAGTATTTCATAAGGGTGTTGCATTTTGAAAAAAAATCCATATATTGGTTTGTTCCTCATATCGTGAGGCGAAAACCTCGAGTTATTTATTCAATAAATATTCCGTGACTAGTGCTGGAAAGGGATTTTGTTCACACGCACTTGCTTCCAAGTGATCACAGCCTATATGCACTTTGTACACAAATTCTACACTTAAAAAAACTTGTGAACCATTCGTGAGAGGAGATAAGAGAAAAAAAGCTGGCTTGTGAGTCACGATGTTAATGAACTTTAGTGAGTTCCCTGATGTGAAAAAGTACTTTTTATTGAAGGAAGTTTATATTTAAAAATGGCGATCTATACTTTCTGCTATAAATTGCCTGTTTTATTTTAAAATCTTTATTCACTTAATTACAATTTCTTTTTAGAAACTTTTCTGCAAATGACTAAATAATTTCATAATTTAATTATTGTTATTCAAATAGATTTATTTTTATTATTTTATACCTTAAATTGCATTAAAATATTGTTTATCTTCTTTAATCCTTGTCAATTCTTCTTCTCTAAGTGAATTTGATTTCAATTTATCTTCTACTTTATCATTTCATATCACTTTTGCCACCATCCTTGTTTGAAAGAAAATACAATCACCTCCAAAATTTTCGAATACATATATTCTTCTTTTCCCTCTTTTCCACTTTTTCATCCTCCCCTCTTTTTTATATTTACCTATTCGTATAATATAATTTATCTTCGCCTTAATTGAAGTCTAAATAGTCCATTTATAACTCTGGATCAAGTATTCCTCATCGCTCTAGTACATATATTCCCCCATTCATCTTCATCTTCCAGCCTAGTGCATCCCCAAAAGATCCAGAGTTTTACTCACAAAATGACATTCCTCCTGCTTCTATGCTATCACATCTCGAAATTCATTTAGGCTACATGAAAACATTCTCCATTTACTTCAATATTTCTTTCTATTTTTTCGCTATTCCTAACCCAGATGCTTTTCTTACCCTCCATCAAATTCTGCCTTCATTCCCTTTTTATTCTCATTCCTAATCAAACCCTCTTCAACTTTAAATTTGAAATTTTTTCCCCCCTTGGGTAATATGGGATCTTAATATGGATCAGGTTTCAAACACCATAGGTTTAAAAATAGAGTTATGAATAACTCAAAATTATTTTTCATTTATCACTGATAAAAGTATACTATTTAATATATTTTATTTATCAAAATGTTTTATTTTAAAACTTAATTAAAACGGGAAATTCAAAATTACTGTTTTTAGGTCATATGTTTAATAATCTTTATTCACTCTTGAATTACATAAATTAATAACTTTTAGTCAAAATATTTTGACCATATAACGAATAGAAATTCAATAACGAATAAACGAATAACGAATAAATTTCATACGCATTTTATCAAAACTTATCGAAAATTTAATAATCAATAAATGTGTGTGATAATATAGTTGTTAATAAGAATTCTTAATTTTAGACACGAGTAGGTATTTAAATTGTTCTATGGTGTTTCATTTAATTTAAATTTGTTTTGTATATTATCTCAAGAAATTAATTGATTTGCATAGGGAGTTATATAATTGTTTTCTCAACTTCAATATCGATACGTGTATTTTCCAGAATAAATATCTGTAATCTGTAAATGACATGTTCTTTAAAGTAAATTTACTGTAAATATCGATAAATTATGTTAAGATGCAACGTGATCAGAATTGTCATTTGCAGACTTGTGAGCATAAATATTTGTGAGTTTCCACAGGTAAAAGTATTTTTTTCATTTGAGTTGACAGGGGTTGGACCTAATTATCTGAATGAAGCTACGTAACTTCATACCCAAAAAATTCCATGGGATTACCCGTGGAAGTTTTCACGTGAACTTTTTTAGTAGAAAATGCCTCTATAATCCACTTCCTTCTAAATTTTCACCCCAATTTAGTATCAAAGCACACAAGGTAAGAAATTCATTTCCACCTTATGCAGGGAAAGAGAAACGTACATTAACCTTTTTGTTAACGAAGCGGAAGTGGAAGTGAATGCAGGGATAAGTGGGTTATATTTTATTGACAAAAGCACTTTGAAAGAAAACCATGAAAGATCATAAGGAAGGGATCTGCTACACGTATAATGGTATCAGCGGTTGAAGAGGTCAATCGAGTAAATTGCAAGCCACATCTGTAAGTTCCTTCTATCTCAGGTTCTTTTTTAATCGGATGATATATTTTTATATAAGAAAGTTGAAAAAGGGCTTTCAATTACCTGACTATTGTTTCATTCATTAAAATGTTTTTCTCAAGATCCTTTAAAATCCCTATTTTTGAGAAGTCCCTCCCTGGTTTCCCTTTTTTATTCAAAATTCCGATTAATTTTCCCAGAATTATAATAAATAGAAACTTATGATATTCAAAAAGGCGTGCCACAATATTAAAACCTTAGAGACTCAGAATCTTCTAAAATCTTCTAGAAACTTCAAAACTTTTCTCAATTTTCTAAAATTTTCTAGACTGATTAAATCTGTCGGACTCTTTCAATGTCTTTTGAAATTTTCCATAATCAAATCTTCTAAACTCTTCCATAATCGTCTAATATCTCCTGGGTTTTCTAGAATCTTTTTTCTGGGTTCTCCTATAATGTTATAAAATCTTAAAGAATCTTCCAAAATTTTTTATTATTTTAAAAAATATACTAGATTGTTCTAAAATCGTCTAGAATTCTCAAGAATATTCCGAACTGCACAATTTCCAGAATTCTACAGAGTCATTTAGATTTAAATTTACAAAAAGCTCATAATTTTTAAGAATTTTCTAGAGTGTTTTCAAAATCTTCCTAAAATTCTCTAGACTTTTTGAAACTCTTCAAACAAAAGTCTGGAAGAGACTAGAAAATACTAGAAGTTTAAGGAAGAGTTCAAAAGCTTTTGAAGGATTCTAAAAGATTCTGAAACAGTCGGGAATATTTTGAAAAATCATAGATTTTAGGATGTTTTTGAAGATTTTAGAAATCTGAAAAAGTCTGGATATCTTTGTAAGAAGTGTAAGAGTTTTAAAAAAATCCTGGAAGATTTTAAAAGGTTCTAGAAAATTTGGAAGATTTCGGAAGAATCAAGAAATCTTTGAAAGAATTCAAAGTATTATAAAAAATATAGAAGATTTTAAAGGAATTTAAGTGATTTTAGGAGATTTAACGAATCTACAAGTTTTTGGAAAATTAAAAATATTCCAGAAAATTCTAGAAGATTGTCGAAAATTCCAGAAGATTTCAGGAAGGATTTTTCGAAAATGTTTAAGATTCTGGACAATTTTAGCAGATTCATTTCGGGAATTTGATTTGTTGAAAATTTAAAATTTTGGTAATTTCATAATGCAGAAAGCTAAACTGGTCAGCAATGTTAGCAACCTAAAATTTTTATATGACGTTAATTTCTTAGTGGGCAAATTTTTTGTTCGGAAATATTTGCTTTTGGAATTTGTGTCTTTCGTTAATTTCAACGTATCGTTACTATTTCGGGAATATTATACTTATTAAATAATTTTAATTTGAAAAGTTATATTTATATAAATTATATTAAATTATATTTTTATGTTTCTGAAATATCTGTTTCATAGAAATATTCAAGAAAGTAATATGATTTATATATTCGTGTGTCGCAATTTTCATATTTTATAGGATTCACATTTTAAGGTCATGAAATGTTGAGGGAATAATTTATTTTACAGTTATGTTCATAAATATTCTATATTTTCCGGAAATATCTATTTGGGAGAAATATTCAAAACAACAATAGTCAAGAAACGTTGCGGGAAAAAATGATTTTCCGAAAAATCTATCATGTTAAAAGTTATCTTTAAAAAAAAATTAAAATAATGATCAAGTTCATCTTTAAACCATTTATTTAATAACTTTGAAATTAGCATAGAATGTTCTTATGTGTGTTTTAAGATATTTAATCATCTATTTCAATAAATTCTATTTTCTCTGAACCTTTTTTCTCGGTCTCGAAATCAAAATATCTAAATAGTAACTTTTTGTCATCTGTAAATTATCTATTCCAGATTGAAAACTGCCTCGTTATATTAAATTTCCAATAACTCTGTACAAATAAAACAAACATAATTTGATAAAAAACTGATTAGATAAAGGTATTCTACGAATTCTAGATTGAATACTCTTCTGTGCATTATAATTTTCTGAACTACAAAAAAAAATTATTAATGGTGTTATTAACATGATGTAACATAGTATTGGTGATATTTTAAGAACCATCACGCTTGATTTTTATGGCTTTAATCTTCACAAAGTATGATGAAAAAGGAGGATTTAGATAAGGAGGTACGCCTTTTTCGACCTTGTCCCTTGTCTTTTACTCTAGAGAGTGATGATGTGAGATAAAGTGTGAAAGGGAGGAAAATAATGATCCTACGTAAAATGACAGTCATATTTCTTAATACCGTTAACTTGGTCGGATTCGGGAAAGATATCGAAGTATTTTAGACTTTGTCTGACGCTTTAAACATATCAAGATTGATGAAGGTGACAATCAGTAAAAAATTTGTAATTTATTTTGAAAACATCTGACAGATTTAAAAGAATCTCACATCAATTTCGATTTCAATTTGCAGTATCAACTATTATACAAATAAATTAAAGTTATAAAAGTTGTCAAGAATTACTTCACTCAGAAAAATATTTGTGTCTGGAACATGTTACAGTACTGCCGTTACGCAACATCCCGCGCATCCCGACAGGTAGTCTAAAACAAGTGGTGTCTTACACTCAACACTTTCTTAACCGCAAAATTGAAAATTTTTAAAAATTACTTATAAAATTGAATCAATTTAAAAAATAAAATCTTTACTTCATTTAAAACAAAAAATTTTTAAAGCAAACAAAAGCTTTATTTAATTTAAACAAAAGATTTATTCGATCTAAATAAAAATTGATTCAAATCGAAGAAATAAGGACAAATAAAGAATTTGTCTGAATCAAGCAAACATTTGTTTGACCCTATATCAACGTTATAATTTGTTCGATTCAAACAAATATTTTTTTGAGTGTTGTATTAAACCAATTAGCTTGGAATTTGTGTTTAATAAATTAAAATTTCTGTTTTGCTTGTTGAGAGCATGTGTTTTCAATATCAAAATCTGATTTCTAGTTAGACTTAATGGTCGTCGTTCAATGTGTTTTGTTCATGTTAGGATATTGTTTCTCTCTGTCGGTAAATTTGTAATCATGCACTCAACACTTTGATTGTGCCTCCGAAGTATAGAACTTATAGAACTCTAACAAAGTAATCATTCAAAATACCCAAAACCTAAATTGCTTTACGATAGAGGAGGCAAGGATGTGGAAGGAAGATTGATCGCGTGACTTCCGGTTGCGCTCTACATACGCCGCACTGTACATTCAAATGAAAAGCTTTATTAGGTTAATCTAGCTGTGGGGAGCCATCGCAAAGGTCAGGAAGGTTATTTATTGGTATTTTGTTCAATATGGCTGGAATTTTACCAGATTGCGATGAATGGACACTCCTAGCAATTTTCGGTTGATTGGAACAAATTTTCGTTAATTTGACCAAATATTTGGTTGAATTAAATAAATTACTTCTCTAGCTTAACGAAAAATGATTTAAATCAACTAAAATTTGATCGAATCAAGTAAACATTTTTCTTAGTCGAGTATGCCTTACGAGAGGAATAATATAAACTTTTTTTATAATAGCTAGAGGGTTATATTGTTTTTAGCCAGATTCATTAGTTAAATTAAAACCGAAATGAAGAGAAGTATATTTGTTTTCAGAACAAGAGTATGAAAAAGCAGAGTTACAGAGTTTATTACGTCAGAATGAAGTTTTTGTTTGCAGAGTTGGAATCTAAAAACGTATTCTCGTCGTTTTACGTCCAGGCCATTCGTCCTTCAAATTTCCTGGGTTAATTCTTGCTATAAATCCAACTTGTAAAAAGTGAGGAATTTTCGTTGGTTATCTCGTAGCCTTTTCGTGTCAAGTTGTAAACTCGCGATTTATTTCAGGGAAAATCTTCACATCTAGGAACGTCTCGAATAGGGTAAAAAAGGAAAAAAGGTTCGATTGTGATTTTTTTGTAAAAAGTTTGCAATAGTTATTTTGCAATTGCCAGAAGTAGAATTTGGTTTTATGTAATTTTGCTTTTAGATGTTAATTTTTTGACTTTCACGAATAACTTGATTTTTTCATAAGAGAATTTCATCATAAAAAGCAGGATATTGATATATTCCGAAAAGTTATCGAATTTCTTTAGTTATCGAATGCTATGAATCAAAACAGATTGCCAAATTCGGCAAAAAAATTGAACAATTGTTATAATTTGATTGATTTCCATTAGAAAAAATAATAATCAATCTAATTCTAAAAGTAGATTTCATGCCTAAAGTTAATTTCAGTTAGTATCTCGAACATGTTACCTCCATAAAATATCACATAAAATTTATACCGTGTATTTATATACATCATATTCTTCAAATTTAATAGCAAATATTAATATAATTTAAACATTCATATTGATTCAAATTTTTTATCGTAAAATAAGCAAAGCAAATAAATTAATACGATATCACTTTTGTGTAGTTCATCAGTGACTGATTTTATGAGCTTTTGATAATTTAAAAACATGAAAAGCAAATGAAGTAAATTCAAATACAAATAGCAATAATGATGATGAAAATATTAAATAATAATATTATCATTTATGGACTTGTTATAAAGAACTTGGAAAGATAAAGAAATTTTTTGGAAAAAATCTGATTCAAAACTGAAGATATTTCTGGCTCAGCTTTTTAAAAAAAAAAGTGTTTAAAACATTCTTTTAAAAAGCACCTTCTTTGTGGATTTTCAAAAAATATATATACGTTTATATCTAAATTCTTCAGTTTCGACTTTTTGTCAATTTTATATGTATTTTTTTCGTGTGAAATTTTTAATTAATAAAAACATCTCTTAGTATTGATAAAGTCTGAAACGTTGCCTATCAATACTAAAATATGTTTTTATTACAGTCGTCGCCCACAGAGTGGCCGATTATAGAGTGGCCGGCGTCACGCTTGACTGGTTATGCCCCCCCCCCCTCTGAGCGTCCCGTGACGGCCTAAACTGAAGCTCATCGTTCGAACAGTCAGGGCCGCTAGAAGTTGCTTACATCGCGACTCTGCGTATTTACTTTTGTACGTTCAGAGACTATATCTGTGGTCCTGAGTGTTGACATACGAGAGCTCGCTCGTCGCTTTAAATCCGGTTCAAACTGGATTTTAATAGTACTCTCGAAGTGTCCGTCTACCCCCGAGGCCGGACACTCTGTGGGCGACAAGTGTAATTGGACCTTTCACACCAAGAAAATACATATAATATATATGTTATTGTGAATAAAAAATGTAAAATTGGTCGGGAAAATGAAAAATTTTGTCGGGAAGAAACCGGAAAAAACCCTGGAATTTCAAATGGCCTGATCGTTAGACACCCTGATAATGTTTTTTTTGGATTTATAATTCTAGAGGTGTTATCGTTTATTACAAAAAATTTTAGAAATTTCTGTAAAAACTGATTGAACTGTTAAATTGATGCTATCTTATCACTTTTATTAGCTAATATTTGCACCCATGAATATTTTATGGGGTTTAAAGGAATTGCAATAACTGCGCATAAATTTTTATATTTTCTATTCAGGAAAGTATTTTAGAGTACGTGCCATCGTAAATCTCAATATTGCTATTCAAACCGACGTAACCGATTATAAGAGGGAAGATTTTTGTAAAATAATAAATCTAATTTTACAAATTTTCTCAATACCATTTAAATTTATATCTTATAATTTGTTATCATTTTTTATATTTGTGTTTAAAATTTGTAAAAAGTGTAATTAATAACATTTTTTATGTTTTTATGTACGTCTTTGTTAATTGCAGTAAATTTTAAAGATTCACACCGAAATCTATATTAAAATATTAATAACTGTGGAATTCTGAGAAAACTTTTTCTTATTGACCGTTCAAGATGGTAGTATTTGCAATCAAAAAGGACTGTCACAATGGATTGTCGATAGAATAAATCTAAAGTCAAAGTCGATTCAATTTAGAATGTTATTACGATCACAAGTCACGCTCGTATGTTCGTAACTCAATTTCACAGCAAAGAGATTTCCTGTCTCGGCAATCTAGTACCGAATAAGTTCAACAGTCCACCTTAAACTTGACTTAAAACTTTCTTTATAAATATATCAATTTCTGAAATATTTATATTTATGGAAATGACAAGTGTCGTAAATCAAAAAATCATGCTTAATAAATTAGAAAATCGATTAATTAAACAAAATTAATGGATTTAAATTACCGCTCAAATATTTAATGAACATTGCATACTGATAATAAACATTTATAAAAAATGTATTCTGCTCTTTCAGACTAAAGTCTTACAATTAAAAAATCAATAAGAAGTTAAACACTTTAGAAGAAATATTACATATACATTTTGCTATAACTTAATTATTTTTTATAAATCAGTCTTGTCCTAATGTAAAAAACTACTCATCAAATATAAAAGTAAAGGAACGCTTTCGAAACTATTTGTTGAAATGTTTCAATTATTAATTTTTGTTTAATATTTTTAAGTTTTTTCTTTTATTTGGGAAAATATAATTTAATTTTGAATATAAAAAAGGCACTTACTCGTAGGATGTGCGGCATTTGCGATCTGCTTTGATACAATGAGATTTATTACTTTATTTATTTTTTAAAAGTCAAAACGTGATACTGAGGCGATGTCGAAAATGAAGCGTCCCGACGCGCAAACAGAACGGCACTGAGGGTCTCGACGCGTGGCGTCTCTTGATACGGGCGTGAAATATAACTGTAAAATCACCTACCCTCAAAGAGCCTGCGCGTAGTTTATCAGCGTTTTTATAACACACCAGAGGCTCGGTTGTGACGTGACTCTTATTTGCACCTGTCACTCAAAATATTTATTTTTCCATTTCTCCATGGATATTGCAATCTGCAGAAAAATCACATTTCTCTACTTTCAGAGAAACTGAATAAGCTGAGTGCACATATTTTCGAAATATAAGGGATGATATGGAATAAAAATATCTTTCAGGATAAAACGATTTTTTTCATAGAAATATCTTCATTTTTAAGGATGTACTCCCCTACAGTCAACCTTAAAATTAATCAAATCTTTATGTTGATTCATAAAATTAAGGAAAATAAACTCAGAATTATTTGTATCGAATTTTGACCAAAAAAACCTAAGAGTACTTAAAAAAAATAGTTTGGGTCATAATTATTTATGACTTAATTCTTTTAACTTAAAAATAGTTATTAGGATAGGTGGTTTTTTCCTTCGTCTTAGACAAAAGCCGTAATTTTCATTCGATTTCAATTCTCTACAGCTCATTTTATTCCTTAAAAGAACCTATACAGTTCTATATGATACGTTTTTATCCAAATTATTTTATTTAAATTATACAGTTAATAATCTTGCAAAATAAACAATATGCCAAATTACAAATGAGTTATGCCAAATAGAACTATAAAAAAACTTTTAAGGGACAAAATGAGCTGTTGAAAATTGAAATTGAACGAAAATTTTGACTTTTGTCTAAGTCGATGGAAAAAACACAAATATACAAATAACTATTATTAAATAAACAATTATAACAAACGCTTTTTTGGTGTAAAACGCTTCAGTTTCTCTTCTAAAATTCGTTGGAATTAATAAAAGACTCTTTTTTGTTGATTTTATAATTCAAGATAAAGATTGATTAATTTAGAGTTTTACTGCACAGGAAGAACATTTTTAAGTGACTCTTTGGTGTATTTTTATATTGCAGTTTACAATTATTTGTTTTATTTCTCACAAAAGAGCGACTTTATTTATTAATTTCATTAGCGATATTAAATTAATTTAAAAATTCAAAATTCACTTATTTACATTTATTTAAACTTATTATTATTACACTTATTATATAATTATTATATAATATTATATATAATAATAAATATAAGCTTATGTATTGGTTTAGCCGTTTAGGGTTGGTGGTTAAAGAAAAGAGGGAAGTCAATTTTTGGTGAGGGATTGGCCTGCTAAAAATTATTATTTTATTATTACTTATAAAATCTATTTATATATATATATATATATATATATATATATATATATATATAATGATTGTTTGTTGTACAAATTTTTTAAATTAAAACGAACTTTGTGAAATCCTTATCTTCATAAGGCTTCGCAATTATTATTCGCAACAAAAGACAGACGTCAATTGCTTGTCTGAAACTTCATTTGAGTTTAGACTCGCAGTAACTGTCGAGCAGACCACAGAGAACATCCTTCAGAGAAGATCCATCTTCGGCCTTAATCCACACTATACATAGTTTTCAAGAAGTTAAGGTAGTTTAAACTTCAAACTATAGCATAAACATTTATGTTGACTAAACAATAATTTCCAGGGACCCAAACGAAATTAAGGGTCATTTTTTGATATTTTCTAATTATTTATGCAAATTAAAAATAATTTGGCTAAATATTAATCTGAGTATGAAAAAGTGCTACAATATTATAGAACTATCTAGGCACAATATCGAAATTGTTGTCATCAAAGTTTTACGTCCACAGAAACGGAAAAATATGTATCGACGAGTAAACTTATTTTCAAGTTTAAAAAATCGTTTTCAACCTGTTTTTCTTGATTCGATATGAAAATTCGTTTATATTAAAAAAACATTTTATACCACTCTAACCTTAAAATCTCAACTTTGACATGATTTTTCGGCTCTCGTGGTATAAAATACTGTTCGAT
>JBAGKK010514576.1:7915-57178 GCA_037177015.1 Euceroptres primus
AAAAATAGAGGACATCGTTTGCAAAAATAGAGGACATCGTTTGCAAAAATAGAGGACATCGTTTGCAAAAATAGAGGACATCGTTTGCAAAAATAGAGGACATCGTTTGCAAAAATAGAGGACATCGTTTGGAAAAATAGAGGACATCGTTTGCAAAAATAGAGAACTTCCAGGTGGAAAAATTATGTATAAATTATGCATATTCAATAAATCTGAAGGTATCAAAATGTTGAAAACAATTGAAAACTAGTTGTCATTTGTTTGTAACATTTTGATACCTTCAGATTTATTGAATATGCATAATTTATGCATACTTTTTTGCATAGTGACTACCCATAGTTCATTATGCACAGATTATGCATAATTTTTCTCCCTGGGCTTTTGCAATGTTAGAAAATTCTTGAAATTTTGACCACTTTTCAATTACTGAGATTGAAAATTCATTTACTGTAGTTGAGATTTCAATTACTGTGGTCGAAAATTCAATTTCTTTAGTTGAAAATTCATTCATTTTGGTTGAAAATTGATTCAGTTACGGCAAACGTTTGACCACTTTTGACCACTTTTCAATTACTGTGATTGAAGATTCATTTACTGTGGTTGAGATTTCAATTACTGTGGTCGAAAATTCAATTTCTTTAGTTGAAAATTCATTCATTTTGGTTGAAAATTCAATTAATTTTGGTTGAAAATTGATTCAGTTACGGCAATCGTATAAAACTTCAACTAAAGTAATTGAAGTTTTTTCTAACAATGAAGGAATTTTTTTATAAGAGTAGAATAAGTTTACGGATAAAGGTTATTGAAAGTTTTAATATATATAAGGTAAATGTCCCAGTAATCGTGAACTTAGTCCCAGTAATCGTTTCGCCGTCAATATTATTTTTTAACCTTTAATACTTGATAGTTATTGATTTTGCCAATAAATAATACTGAAGTTCGTTAGTTTTTGTTACTAAATACTTTTTTGAAGATCTTTTATAATTATTTCTTTAGGTTAGGTGCCAATTGCACGATTACTGGGACCGGTACGATTACTGGGACATCCACCTTAAACAATTACGAATATTTTTGAAAAATTTGGAATTTGAATGAAGTCAATACAAAGCGAGATGTCCCTGAACGTATATCGTATTTCTACTGTCATTGCCAACTAATAACGAAAAGAAACTTTCTTAAACGAGAATATTGCTTAACGAGTTAGATCTTAAACCATTGTAAATTGCACTTTTTTATACTTAAGTTTGTAATCTTAATTATGCTCTTAGCTCAGAATTAATTAAATCTTTACACTGATTTATAAAATCGAGAAAAGTAGACCCACAGTCATTCTTAAAGATTTTTTAAATACAAAACTTAGGGCCCAGACAAAAAATTCTATAGAACTTATGTAGAATGTATTCTACAGAATCCTCACAAGAATTCTACTCAAATTTCTATAGAGACTTCACAAGAATTCTACAAAATAAAACAAAATCGAAATTTTTATTCAATGTTATTGAATAATACCACATTTTATTCCTTAAACGCTTCTCTACAATTTTGTTTGATACGATTTTGTAGGAATTATATAGTTATTCATCTTGCAAATTAAACAATTTTTTAAATAACAACATTTAATACAATTACGCTTCGGTTTCTCTTGTAAAATTCGATATTATCAACAATAAATTAAATCAAGATACAAAATTTATTAATTTTTAGCTTCAGATCCTTAAGTTCACTACTCTCATTATTTGTACTCAACTGTTTATACAGCCATTAAATATAAAAATTATAAAGTTTTTAATAAAAAACAACTGATAAAAATCATCTAAATAAACTTCAGAGGAATTCGAAAAAAACGAAATCAAAAAATTATCTTACAATTTTTTTACATTTTAATAGGGCAGGGTGAAAATATCCAAATATTGCAAAAAGAATAAACTCTGTTCTTTCTTTACCACGATTCATTAGTTTTAATATTGTTGCGAAAAATTATAATTATTTTTTTCTTAATTACTTGATCGACTGAAAATAGAGGAAATAAAGCACAATTTTCAAAAATAGAGAAAATAAAGCACCAGCTGTATTCAGAAAAAAGTTTTTTACATTTAAACAAAATTTTTTTAAATCAAAAATATAATTGCATTGTTATGGGATCAAAAAAACATTTTTTATCTACGCAAATATTATTTAAATTAATTTTTTAATTAAACAAACTTTTTGATCAATTTAAATGAAACATCGTTTTTTCAGTGAAGAAGCAACAATTTTTATAAAGAGTGAAACCGACTACGTTAAAATAAAAGCACATATCTCAGTCATATTTAAAGCTTTCAAATCCTAAACCCTAAAGTTAGAATAATCAATCATCAAGTATTCCAAAATTATGGCGCCTTTTTAAAGAAGAAGATTGCAAAGGTTAGACCGTTTTGCAATTCGTGGTCCCGAAATGAGAACATTTACAAAAAATTTATAGTTCAAAAAGTAGAATATTTTTAGGTTTGACAAACATTTACAAAAAATTTACAGTTCAAAAAGTAGAATATTTTTAGGTTTAACTTAAAACGCCCAATAAAAAACCGTGCTGAAAAAAAGACAAAATCTCTAAAATTATTAACTTTAAAGTTAAAATCATTTCTCACTGTAAATCTAAAAGTTTCGTAAAAATTGAATCAATTTATAAATTCGAATGAATCAAAATGTTTTTCAAAATTGCGTAATTATCAGTTGATTCAAAATAAATAATCATATTTTTAACATTATTAATCTAATATTATTCAAAAATGGAATTTATTTCTAAATTAATTTCAAAGTTAAAGTAAATTCCAAAATTAGAACGATTTTTTAAATTTGAAGCTTTCAAAGTTCGAGTACTTTATATTCGACGCTTTTAAAACTCAATTGTAATTTTGTTTTTTTATTTATTTTTATTTATTTATTTATCTTTTTTCAGCATTGTTTTTTATTACTCGTTTTAAGTTACATACAATGGTCTAATATGTAAAACTTACAATCTTAAAAATATTCTACGTTTTAAACTAAATCTGTTAATGTTTTAATTTCAGAACCAAGAATTGGAAACCGTTTCCAACTTTCCGAAAAGATTAATGTTTTCAGATTCAAAACCTGCAGTTAGAATTATTTAAAACTGAATGCTAGAAAAATAAGTTAAAAAACAAGGTAGTATTGCATTTTTTAAAAGTTGAAAACGATTATTTCAAAATAAACCATGTTGAGTCTTGATTATCTCAACATGTGAGGACCAATATTAGCACAGATAATTGAAACGTCGGTTAATACACGGATAACTACGGGAAAACAATTTATGTGTAAAAGGTACATTCAACCCATTAGCTCCCAAGCATGGAAAACGTGCCGCGATAATGTTACAGTAAACGCCATTTTAGTTGAGATCCATAAAAACAGAAAATTATACAAATAAATTATGCTCTGAAAAAAATCTCCATAGATAATAAAAGTTCGCGCAACGAATTAGTTCAAGGTGATGCTACTCAATTTTCAGTAGTCGTCTCCGGCTTTAGTCAGGCTAATGCAGTAATTACGCTAAATGCAGTTAATGCATTTATTTATCTAGTGGAAAAAGACGACATGCTTGAAATATTCTCTTTGATTTTGTAATATTAATTCTACACGGAAAATATAATAAAATATTAATTAATAAAGTGGTGAGTCAGTCCACAGTAAATTCAGAATATCAAAGCGTTGCAAATCAACTTTTTTAACTCTTTAGCTACCAGTGTTGCAAATTTGCGACGTTCGCTTTTTTCGATTTTCTCAAATTTCCACGTAATAAGCTTAAAATTCTGCAAAATAAATATGTGGATTGGATCAAAGTGGAGTATTCCGAATTTCGCAAGGTGGATATAAGTAATTATATACTCAAAAGACGCCGAGAAAACTAAAAAAATTTTTAAAAACTTGTATTGCAAAAAACAGTCAAAAATTGACCATATATTATTCCTGAATTTTTTCAGAATTTTTAAAAAACGGGAAAAGGGTCTGGTAGCTAAAGGTTAACAATGAAAAACAGTTGAAAATACATGGAAAAATTATTCATTTGTTGTTGGATAAAAGTGTTAAAGATCAAATTGATCTATTTTTTGGATCATTTTGTTACTTCCCGATTTTCTGCGTCACTTTAAAAAAAAATACAATACTATACAAATAATATTTTTATTATTATTATATTTATTGTACTATGTTCCTCATACATATGTATAATAATATATAATTGAATTATCTTGTCTTATTATTATTAATATTTTTTGAAGGTGACTGACTACTACTTTTCAATAACCATCGAGCGTTGCAAAATATTTCTTTATAATAAAATACACTGACAAATGACAGGTCTTCCTTATGTTAATTACAAACAATAATCGACAAGTTAGTCATCTTATTAAATTTATTATTATTACTGTCTCACATTCTTTGGCATCTGTTTTTTTTTCAGGGATGGCACCGTTACTCTGTCCTTCGTCTGGGCGAAGAGCAAGGAAAGATTTGAAGGAGAACGTCTTTTCGAAAGCAGTCAGGCCGATTAGGTCTCGCAGAAAAAGGAAGTTTATAGAGATGCTTATGAGAGAACGTGATCGGCCGTCGCAAAAAAAAAAGGTGTCATAATCAAGCTCCACCCACATCCGGATATTCGCATGCGTACAGAACTTGACTTTATCGATTCTTTGGTTGCTAAGCGACCTTGAGAAATTTAGATAGGAAGACTCGATGGATAAGGAATTGAAGCGATCGTGTCACCACGAAAGCAGTTCGGGCATCGAGGTCTCCACATGCTCCATATTTTTTTTTACTTTTAAAATAAAAATATTTCCCACAAATGAAATACCTTTAGAAGTCAACATAATCTGACTATTTTTAAAAATCATGTTTCTATGATGCAACAAAAATAAAAATGATGCTGCCAAAAAAATGAATTTGGTTTTTGTAACTTTGACCCTGAATAAAAACGTAAATTGATTACATTTACGCCATCACTTTCGTCTGGGATCGATTTATAAGTAAATTAAAGATATTTATATAGACGCCATATTGTCTGGTCCAGACAAAATGTAAATGTAAATTTGAGGAATAATAATTAATTTCGGTATTACCGGTGAATAAAGAAGCATTTGTAAATTTATTAAAAGTTATTTTCATAAATCTGAGATTAAGGCCACAGGCAAGATCATGAATTCTGGAACCCATCCTCGAAAAGTTATGAAAGGTTTCGGTACCAGATTGTGGTTCGACCGGTCTTAATTGCAATCGACCCTTATGTAAGAAATCGATTCGCAAAATATTAAACTAGAATTGATTCAGAAGAAAAGATATATACAAATACGAACTTCTTTCAAGCCAAAAATGCATGCAAACGACCACACGTGCAGGAGGCTAATAGGCTCAATGAGTTGGCAACTTGTGATGAAGAAACCCAAATGAGATCAAAAAATTCTCTGTACTAAGATGGTCATAAACTACAGATTCAATTAAAAAATCGAATAATGTAAAAAATACTTCAATTACTTTCCGAATAGCTACATAATTAGTCGTTTGTTACATTAATTGGGTACTAAATATTAATTATATATTTCTAAATACATTTTTTATACATTGTTGTGAATCAAATGACCATCTGAAAGATGTAAATACTGCATTTGATTGCATAAGAGATTTTCAATTACGGATTCGTACAAAAGTAAGTGTTTAATAAAGAAGTCTTTATTAGGAAAAGTTGATGCTTCTCTAGTTAGGGAAATAATTTCTTGAAGTTACGGTGTAAAGAAACACGTGTCGTATTTTTATTAAGGCGTAAGAGCGTCCTACATTCATTTAATCAGATGGCATCTCTCATTTTACCGCTTTACGATGCTGTACGCTATTTACCGGTCTCGCGTCCTCTCATTCTCACTGGTTCTTATCTTTCTTATTTCTTCGTCTCATGCACGACTCTCACTCTCTATGGAGATCCTCGCACGAACGACAACTGTAAACTCGTTAGGAAAGGAAAAAGGTTCAAACCCGTTAAACTTGCCGGAAAAAAGGAAGATGAGAAAGAGAGAGTGATTTCATCAAGAATTAGAATCTCGTTAAGAACTAGGCTTCCTTACAATTATTGATATAATCAGCATTCTACAAAACGGTAATTAATATTATAATGTATACAAACAAAGCCTTTCATAATACTTGTAATTTTTATCCGGAGTTTAATCTGGATTTTAGTCGAAAAATTATAGAGAAAAAGAAAAGAAGGAAAGACCTGCCAGTGACGTTGGAGATTGAAAACAGTGGCTATTTTTTCATAAAAATGACCAAAAAGTGAGCAAGAAATTTTTGGTTTGAATTCCGAATGTTCAATTATGAAATTAACGAATTTTTAAATTTTCAGGAAATAAAATTTCCAAAATAAGTCTGCTGCAATTCTTCATAATCTTAAAAAAAAAATCCCCAAAAATCTTAGACTGAAAACCAAAGGAAAAAGTTTCCCTCGATTTTGGGGTAAAAATTAGCTGCAACAAAAATTAACTTCACAGGATAAAATTTACCCAAATGTCGATTAAATTTCCTTTTGTTTGTCCCTGACAACACATGTATTTTGAAGGATGTGAAGTTGCCTGAATAAAAATTTATCCCTCTAAAAAATTGGCTGCAACAAATTTTATCCTTAGTTTTTTCTGTGTAATGATTCCTGTCTAGAATCTAAAAAATATTCCACACGTTTCTAGACTTTCAAAATCTTTGGAACTATCTAAAATTTTATAAAATCCGGCATGAAATCTTCTATAACTTTCGAAAACCTTTTAGAATCGTCTAGAATACCTATTTTAAATTTTGCAAATTCGTTTAGATGCATTAAATCTTCTGAAATCCTTTAGAATCTTCTACATTTTTAATTGCATTTTTAAGAATCTTCCAGAGACTTCCTGATTCTTCCAAAGCCTTCTAAAATCCTCAAGCATTTTCTAGGGCCTTCTAAAATCTTCCAGGATCTTTTGAACTCTTACGGAGGTATCCAAATTTTTGCGGAGTTTTCTAAAATCTTCTAAAATTTGTAAATACACCCAACAGTTTTATTATAATTTTCAAAAATATTCTACGCAGTTCCAGAATTTTTTAGAATCTTCAAAAATCTTTTCAATTCTACCATAAACTTCTCAACTCTTTTAGTCTCTTCCAGATTTTTTCTAAATTTTCAAAAAGTCTATAGAATTTTAGAAATATTCTGAAAACAATCTAGAAGAATTCTTCAAGATTATGGAAATCTTTTGTAGATTTTTGAGGGTTCTAAATGATTCGGCAGAGTTTTAGAAATTCTTAGGTTTAGAATATTCTTGAGGATTCTGGAAAATTCTGGCACACCAGTATATTTTGTAGAATAACAAAGAATTTTAGGATATTTTTTAATATCTTATAAAATTATTATATAAGATCCCAAAAAACTCTAAAAGATTGTAGAAGCCAGAAAAATCTAGAAGATTACAGAAGATTCTGTAACAGTCTCGAATATTTTGGAGAATTTTTAGATATTTCAGATAAGTTTTGAAGATTCTAACAGATTTGAGAAAATTTTGGTAGTCTTTTGTTGATTTTGGAGAATTTTAAAAGATTCTAGAGACTTCTGGAAACCTCTAGAAGATTCTAGAAGGATATGGAAGAGTTTAGAAGATTTAAGAGGATTTTATAAGATTTAGAACAGTTTATAACATTTTGAAAAATTTAAATAGACACTGAAAAAATTTTTGCAGATTAAGAAGACTCTGAGTCTGAGAGAGTCTGGAAGATTATGGTAGAATGTAAAATTTTCCGAAGAATTTTAACAGATTTCAAATCAATTTTTAAAATTTTGTAGGATTTTAGGAGAATTTTAACAGATTTCAAATAAATTTTTAGGATTTTGTAGGATTTTAGGAGATTTTAGGTTTTGTAGATTTTGTAGGATTTTAGGTGATTTTAGGTTTTGTAGATTTTGGAGGATTCTGAATGATTTTAGAAAAACGTAGATAATTTCAGTCGGTTTTGGAAGAGTTTAGAAGATTCCATAATTTGAAAATTATGAAAACTTTCAGGAAACGTTAAAAGAGTTTTTAAACGTCCTAAGTTTCTATTTATCATAATTCTTGGAAAATTAATTGTAATTTTGAATAAAAAAAGGGGGAAAAAAGAAATAAAATTCTCCAATAAAGGGATTTTGAAAATAATAGATGGAAAATAGGTAAAAAGAGGGAATAGGGGACTGATCTAATAATTACGTATTCTCACTCGAATTACAAGCTTTTAGATTGTAACAAACAAAGCCACATTTCAGCATGTCAATAAATTTCATCGGAGAACGAAATTTAAAAAAATTATTTTTATTTTCAATCAAATTAGTAAGAAAGGTGACGAAAATTATTTTAAAAATGGAAAAAATGACTAAATTCAGCAAAAGTGACTAAAAATGACCTCTTCTTAAAAAAGTGACTAGCTGGCAGGCCTGATATAAACCAAACCTTTCATAATACAGGGTGTCTACTCAAATCCTGAAAAAAATTCCCTGACTTTTCCAGCTTTTTTCCAGGTATTTCTAGATTTTTCCCGGTATCATTTTTTAACCATTCAAGTACGAAATACGGAATTTTATAACACCTCCGCCCCCCATTAAAGCATTATCTAATAAGGGGTCGTTTAAATATTACGTAACGCTTGGGCAAGAAAGATACATATAATTCTCTTGAAACTGAGACACAGATATACCAAAAGCGTTACGTATTTTTTAAACGACCCCTTATTGAGAAATCCCATTTGTTATCCACATGTGAAGGTTTGAATTATAATTATTTAAATTTATTAAATTTAGAAAAAATATGACGAATGATAAAACAGTGAAACATCAGATGTATTTCAAAATAATGTTTATTTAATACGTTATACTCTAAGAGTTCTTATGGTATTTTGTGACAAAATCTGTACATGTAACATGTAGAGATTTTTTTTACATTTACATCTGTTTTACATTTACATCTGAACATGTGAAAGAGAATACAAAACCCAGATAAATTAAATAACTTCTCTTCGTTTGCGAACGAAATAACGTTTATAAAGAAATAACGTTAGGAATAAAACATTTAAATATTTTCCATAATACATTCTGTTCTGGTTAGTTTTTTATTTCTGCAATTTTTTCTTCAAGTGCGATGGCTTCTTTTTGTGCTTCTTCCAGAATTTTCCTATGTTTCGCTTCAAGTTCTTTTATCTCCAAAGCATTTCGTTTTTTCCCTCCCGCGTTAAATTCAAATCGGAATAAGTATATAATGTCATGAGTTTATTGCGAGTAATATCTTTTCCAGTCCTTGTAAATATAGTCATTTAATTTTGTTACAATTAAAAAAATTTTCAGTACGCTTGAAAAAATTCCCTGACATTTCCAGGTTTTTCCAGGTACAAAAAAATTCCCTGACAATTCCAGGTTTACCAGAGTGACTAGACACCCTGTAATAAATGCAATTTTTATCCGGATTTTAATTTGGATTTCAGCCGAAAAATTACAGAGAAGAAAGAAAGTTAACGGAAAGACATTTAACAAAATTCTATAATTAAGTGAAGTGTTTGAATAATGAGAAAAGACTTTCACATGTTGCAAGCTAGAATCACAGAATCATAGTGTTAGAGCAATCCAAAAGAGAAAAATGTTCATGTGAAAAGTCACTGGTTAATTGCTTCTAATTGTAAGGATTGTACTTGACTAAAAATGCAAAGCAAGCTCGAAATTGAGATATAAAAATAGGATATGGATCGGAATTTGATTTTTAATTTGTGGGAGCTATGGTGAAATTTTGTGGAGCATTTGTCACGACAGTGGTCGATGGTCGTGTCCCATAATGCTCTTTGAGATCGCAAAGTGGAGTTTATCGGAAGAAGAAGGGAAACTAGAATGCAGGAGAATAGCAGCCGAGAAGAGACTGGTCCCAATTAGCTGCAAAAGAAGAGCCTCCATACGAGCGGCTTGACTTCTCGAGGGAAAGGATTCTACCTTATGTATGTAACTACCTTACCTACCTACCGGGGTCATCGGTCTTCGCGTCGCGCCTTTAACTACTTCTAACTAACTATCAATAGTCGAAGCTGAATCGGATATCTAAATAGCAAATGAATCTCTCAAAGTGGAAATGTTTATATGGATTAAGGCTCTATAAACATTAATAATCCAGTATTTATGCCCTTAATATTCGTCAAAAAAGTAAAGATTATCTGCAATACAGTACAGATGAAAAGTACCAAGGCATATTTTTCACAGCTGATATCTTTTCTCTTCATTTTTATAAATTATGGAATATAAAATAATATTTTTTCTTTTAAGCAGCATGAAATCTGTCAAAGTTGTGGGTGAAACAAACTCAAAATGAAGCCATTTGGTAAATTTTGAAAGAAGAAATTAAAAAACAATGACAATTTAAAGTTTTACAAACTTTTAACAACTCTGCGAATAATTAAAATTTTGCTTTTCTCTTTTGGGCTCATTTTAAGGAGAAATTGAAAACTGGACAGTCGGAAAAAAAGTTTGTTGAATTATCTGTTTCCTCAGGTTTTTCATTTTAAACCGTTTTTTTAATAAAGTTTTTTTAGTTGAAGTGCTGAACATTTTATTTTCGATTAAATAAACCATCAAAATTTTCAATAGGATCAAAATTATACATTTTATTCATTCAGAATCTGCAAAAAGATTTCAGTGAAAAAACAACTAAAATTTTTCTAATGATTCTGAATGAAAAAAATGTGTAATTTTTATCCAATTGAAACATTTGATGGCTTATTTGATGGGAAATAAAATTTTTCATATTTTGACTACAAAAAATTGGATAAAAAACTGCTTAAAATTAAAAACCTGAAGAAATTGGCGCTTTGACTAACTTTTTTTTCCGACTGTCTGTTCGATTCCTCCTTAAATTTTTTTTATTTTTCTTTTGGGTTCATTTTAAGGTATAAAAGGTATGAAAAAACAGGTTTCGTGGACACATATTTAATTTTACTTTGAAAAATTGCAATATTATTATCGATGGTATTCTTTAAAAAATAGATTATTTTTCTTATAAAAAACTTGAAACTTACGAAAATTTTTTATTTAAACATTTTTATTTTCGATCCAACTTTTTTTATTACTTCTTATCAAATTTTTAGAAATAAAACGATTTGCATTAATGATAGCTTCCTTTCTCAGGAAAAAGATTCTTTATAATTTGACCTTATCCAATTTTCAAAAAATAATAAATTATAAAATAAAGTGATTTGTTTATAAAATTTTTGGTTTAAAAAATAATTTTTTTATTATTTTAGTCATTAAATTTATTTTCAAAATCTGGATGAGGTTAAGTTGTAGAGAATCTCTTTTTCCCCTTTCTAAATCTGAATTAGTGAAAGTCGGTCACTAATTTACTTTAGTGAAAATTTTTATTAATTATTAGAAGTATTTCACTGTTATTTCAGTAGTTTTAAATTTTTCACTAACGATTTAGTCAAAAAATACCAATAATAATTAGTAGAAATTTTCATTAAAGAGAATTAGTGACCGACTTTTCACTAATTCAGATTTAGAGAGCCGAGAAAATAAGCTACCATTCATTAAAATCTTCTTATTTTTAAAAATCTGATAAGAAGCGATAAGAAAAAAAAGTTCAATCAAAAAATTTAATTGTTTAAATAAATAATTTTTGTATGCTTCAAATTTTTTTCATGAAAAATAATCTCTTCTCTTTTAAATAATACCACCAATAATAATACTTCAATTCTTGAAAGTAAAATTAAATATATTTTCCCGAGATCTTTTTTTTCGTACCCATAATACCTTAAAGATAAATTTCCGTATACTTTTCCAGTTGATTAATAAAATTGGGTAAATTTGACTCACTATGAATTCTGTACAAAAATACTTCTTTATACTATTTCATACTTTTTTCAAGTTTTCCAGATTCCTTACATATAGTAAACCTAATTATATGAAAAACAACTTTAAAAAAATATAAAATCAGTAATCATCGAATTTTCATAAAATTTTCTTCAAATATTACAGAAAAAACTATTAGTTTTTTTAAACCGAATTCTAGAGTTAAATTTACCTGCAAAAAAACTATTCCTTAAATAATTGTCATGTTAATATGAAAATATATCTTTAAAAATGAGCCGAAAAATATTGGAAAATGTTTAATTGTGTCTGGAGTTATTATAAAAATGGCAGAAAACATTAAATATTTTTATCTTATTACAGAATTACCAAAATGACTTCATTTTCGGTTTTTTGTAAACAGAATTTTTAAAGCTTCCGTGATATTCGAAAGAAAATTGTATCTTGAGTTTTATAAAAATTAGGACACAATAAATTCAGAATATGAAACCATTGCAGATCTATTTTTTTAACAATAAAAAACAATTTAAGAGGTATGAGAAAAATATTCATTTGTTTTTTAATAAAAGTATTACAAATTAAATCGATCCATTTTTTGGATCATTTTGATACAATATTTATAAAAATTGCTAGCCATATGTTTAGAACTTGTGTACGAGTTGAGAAAATGTTTTTATTGCTGGTATATAATTTATTCCTCAGTTGTCAATTTAATTTAAATTTAATTAAAATCTGCTGGTATTTGATAATTTTCATATTCCATCATTCATCATAATTTAATTTATGGCTGATATGTTGATTCGTTACAAGAATTCGTTTAATTAAAATAAATTTTGCAGTATTTAAACATTTTTTTTCCTAAGCTCATATTCCTGACTTAAAATTCAAGAAGAGAAAATTTCCTATGAGTCATATGTAAACATTAGTAGTTGAAATCTGGACAATATCACCAATGAACTAGAAGTAATATGTATATTAAAAACATTTCTTTCAAATTGACAATTTTAAGAGATCTTAAGTCTAGATTCGATGACTTTCGAACGTTATTCACTTCCAATCGAAGAATGGCTTACTGAAGCTCTCAAAACCTACTAGAAACTTATATAAACATTGTATGTTTTGCTTTAAACACATTATTGCCTTTATTGCTCTCGAGAGTAGCGTCGTCAATTCTCGTACTATTTTAAAATAATGTTCCCTCCAAAAGAAAACGATCTTAATCAAAAAATAAAATACATATCAATCGTTTTCAAAATATCTTTCTTCTTTTAAATATATTAAAAATAAAATTGATGTGCTTAAAATTGATGGTTAGATTTTAAGTATTTGTACCTTTATGGCGAAGTTCCTAGTTCAAATAACTATAAACGGCGTGAAACTGATCATTAAATTTTATGCATGGTATTATGCATTCTTACATTAACCATTTGTTTTATAGCATTTTACATAAGAGTAATAATCATTTGGATCCCAAATACCGGTTTTAGATTCTTCGCAACGTACTCTTCAATGTTTGTCTTTTTTTTTAGAATGCTTCTAATCTCTCAAATTCCTCATTGTTGCAAACTTTTATATTTCTATTTCACTTTAATACTCGAGTCAACGTAGTACTCAGCAGTGGAGAATTCTTATTTTATTTTATGAACTATGTAGAAGGCTTTGTTGAAAATCTAGGCCAATTTACAAAGAAACCTTCCAGCAGTTAAGTTTTGGATATTCAGGCATCGTGATAATAATTTTTGAAGAAATAAGAAAAAAGTATAAACAGGAACCAGGTTGTATTGTTAATCGATAAAAGGTTGAATGGGTCCACTAATAATAGTACAAGGAGAAATTACATTGCGGTGATCCTGCGGTTTTAAAGAATCGTGGGCGCTGTGATATGTGAGAAGATTGTTGGGTGGTGGGTGGGACTCTTAGTCGGTTGGTAAGCAGACATAATCTTACAAGTATCCTAATCCTTCTTCGCTTTCTACAAAGCCCCGGGCACAAGCCTTCTCCTTCCAAGATTCGATTCGATAATTCTCATCTTCGAAACCTGAGTAGCCAACTCTAAACTGTATTTCCATTTAGCCCTTTTCATTTTCAGTATTTTCAGTATTTCATTTCAGTATTTTACATTTTTTAAAAACCGCAGTTGATTTCCATTTGCTATTTATAGAAACCAAAAGTAGGTAACTTTTTTCCTCGTCTCGCTAATTAAGAAATCATTTCATTATCCCACCAACTAGCAAAAAATGCAACAAAAAAAAATTAATAATAAAAGGGGAAACTATTTTAGTGAAAAAGGTCTCTATATCGAATTATCTAGGCAGTAATAATTTAGACTGAAAAACCTACAAATTATTTTACCTCTCTTATAATTATTACTTCTTAAGATTTAATAATTCATACGACTAGAAAAAGTTTTAGTATCAAATATATTGAATGCTAGTAGAGTCAATGATAGCATTATTGTATAACTTGAGATGCTGCAAACCCGTGAGAAAAGACAGAAAAATTAAAGGTAGAAAGAATTTGTAATTTCCAATATTGTGAAGCTAAGATTTATTGTTTTAAAAAATTTAGAAGTCAGATAACTTCGAGGCAATGAAAAAAAAAGTTTCAAAATACTCAATTTTCTCTTAAGTAATAGATATTAATTTAAAAATATTCTATGAAAAAATATCCTCTTTCGCTTTCAGAACTCTTTAAAAGAAAAGATATTAATTACATAAGAGAAGAACATTTGCATTGGAAAAAAGAAAAAGAAATTTAAAAGTCTAAAAAAAGCATCAGAGAAAAAAAAAACGATCAAATATTATCCAAGATATTTTATCCATATATCAAATATTATCCAAAAAGAAATTACAGAAAATATTTCGAAATATTTAATGAACTTTTACAATAATTACAGAGTGTGAGAAAGATCCCCACAAAATGACTACAATTAAATTTGGTGAACTCTGTTAAAAATATTCTTTGACTGACAATTTCAAATTGTCTATAATATCCGAACTATAAATTCTTTAATCTAGGAAAGATTTCCTCGAATTGTTAATCTAACAATTTTCACTAATAATTTTTCTTTTTCCACATTCGGATTAATTAAATTATAAACAAACATTCAGAACTTATGTCACACTAAAAAAAGTTACAGATTATGCATTTGAAAATGCAAAATTTTAAAAATAAAATGACTAAAAGTCTAATATTAAAAGTTATCAAATAATAATCTTCATTACTGAAATTTATTTAAAATAGGTGGATTAAATGCAAGCAAGTATTTAATTCGCAGTCAGTTACTAGACCACTGGATTCAAACAAAACTTGTTAATACGATAATTTCTTGCACCTTATAGCTTAACCGGTTGAGCGAATGTGTATATATAAATGAAAACCGGAAGTAATAAGGAAAAAGGAAGGGAAAGGAATGGGGTGAAAAGTAGTAAAATGACCGAGAATAATAAAAATGTACTATAAACAGTGATTATATGTGTCGCTGTTCATGATATATGGCGTCTCGCAGTTATTTCATACAACTCAGACAAGTTTCCTTTTTCCACGCCTGCAAGGCTCTATAAAATCGACGGCAAGATCGCGATCTGTCGCAATCGCGTCTCTATTCCAAGTTCAATGAAACCGCCTTCGCTTTTAAAATGAGTCTAAATGCGATTGCTACAGATTATTACTTCCTGAATGATTCAACCATAGGAATCCCTTTGGAAATTTAAAATGAAGACAAAATTCTTTAACCAACCTAGAGATATTGGTGTGAATATTTTCAATTGTAAATTTTCATTTTCATTTTAAAAATAGTGAAATTTTCAGTCAGCTATTCGTGAAAATTTCCACCATGCAAAATTCCAATAAAATTTTTATTTCGTTTATAAAGAAGTTTTAAATTTTATTAAAGGATGTTATGAGAAATTTCTTAAATTTCATAGTATTTAATAAGAAATATCACAAATCAACAATAAAAGAGTAATTTTAAAGGGTGCGGATAAAATATCCTGAAATAATATTATATTAAATTATTATATCTTATCAATTATATCTTAAATTCACACTTTTGTAACTTAATTTCAACAATAAATAATTTAAGGAAAGGCACCGGTAAATTTATGGCTCATTAAAATCCTGTTGATATAGTATCTTAACATTTTTTTCTAATACATTTTCATGCGCAGTAAAAACAAAAATTATTTGAAATTCAAAACTGTATTTTGGGGTAGAATAGAATAGAATTTATAATTTTTGTATTAGAACTTGAAAATGCTTCTGTTTCCAAAATCCATATTATCAACTGGTAACTTTTTTTACACATTTTCCAAAATGTTTTGAAGAATCTATCACATGGTTTTTAAAGTCATTTTTTCAAGAATTCAATTATTTTTTTGTATTTTATTTATTATTTATGTATTTTTGTATTTTAATCAAAATACGTTCTCGCATTTTTTCTGATGTCCTATTTTCGATTACAAAACTATTCTAGTAGTTGGGAATAATTATACTTTTTCTAAAAGAGAAAATCTGATTTAAAAAATGTTAATGTTACTACATAAAAATTAATCTCCAATCGCAAATTTTATTATTAACTCTCCAAATCTGAATTAGTAAAAACTACTAGTGAGATTTAGCGAGAAGTCTTCCACCCATTGAATGAGTAAGCATTTCTACTAAATTAGTAGAAAATTAAATTGAATTAAAATTAAAATTAAATTAGTAGAAAACTACTACTTTTAAGTCAAATTCTACTAATTCAATTACTAATGTAATTGAATTATTGTAATTATTGTAATGTAATTCATGTAATTAAATTAGTAACTGTTCTATCTAAATCTAAATCAGTTAAAAATGACTGATTCAGAAGCAAGAAGTCAGTCACTGATTCGTTCAATGAAAATTTAACTAAAATTTTTGTCAAAATTCACTAATTTTTCAGGCAAACCTTAAATTGACGTTATCTTCTTGATTGAACAATTAGTTAATTTTTCGTACTCTGAAATTTCAGTAACTTGTTTGGCTGGAAATCAGTGAACTTTTAACTGAATTTCAGTTAATTTTCACTAATTGCTAAAACAAGAAGTCAGCCATGGATTAACTGACAAACAGGTAAATTTAACTGATTCAGATTTAGAGAGTTAGGAGAAATGAGTAGATATGCTTACTAAAATAGAAAACTACTAATTAGAAAACTAAATTCTTTATGCATAAGAAATAATAAATTATCACAATTAAAGTTACACGTGATTTAAACCTAAAATACACGTGATATACACTTGTCTTAAACCTAAAATACACGTGATTTAAACTTATCTTAAACCTAAAATACACGAGATTTACACCAAAAATATAAGCTGTTAAAAAACGGAGTTAAAATCAATTCCGAATTCGAGCTTTTAAAAGGAATTTAATTTTACGGACATCATGCACGCAAACAGAAATATTTTATTAATTTTCTGGCTATATTTTAAACAAATAATTTTTCTAGTGCTACTGAAATTGTTTGTTTGAAATATAACCAGAAAATTAATAAAATATTTCTGTTTGCGTGCATGATGTTAAATTCCTTTCGTACACTGAAAAAAATGGTTAGTTTTGTAAGATATGGTACTGCTATTTTATTAGTTGGAACAAGTATTATATTAGTTGTTTGTAGTAATTGAATTCTCATCGCAACTAATAAGATAGTTTTCCCAACTAATAAAATAACAGTATCAACTAATAAAATAACAGTGCCATATCTTATAAACTAATTAGTTGGCCCAACTAACTATTTTTTTCAGTGTAGGCTCGAATTCGGAATTGATTTTAACTCTGATTTTTAACAGCGTGTATTTTTGGTGTAAATCACGTGTATTTTAGGTATATATCACGTGTATTTTAGGTGTATATCACGTGTATTTTGGGTGTAAATCAGTGTAAAATTTGATGCAGTACACATGTTTAAAGCAAACATATGACACGTCTTTTACACGTGAATTGGATTGAATTTTAAACCACGTGAATTTAATACACGTGGTTTACACGTGTGTGTGTGTGTTCCTTGATATAATGAATTATCGATAGTCATTGCCAAAAATTATGCATACAAAGTAAAGGTAGCAAAACGTAATTCCATTACACATAAATGCATAACTTTTTTCACTTGAGCAGGTTCAAACATTATTGAACCATAGACTGCATTTCTCAAAATTTTCGTTGCCACTTCGGTGAATTTGATTTGGATTGAGGTTTTTCAATTAATGGCAGGAAAATTAATTAATTTTCCTGTGCTGAGAATTTTCCACCTTCAAGTGTGTCTCCCGGGTGAAAATTTAGTGGACACTCGTGGACACTACTGCCACTTCGTACACTGATGGCGAGTCAATGGAGCGGAGTGAGCAAAGTAAGAACCGGTTACGGTTCGTGTAATTGCTATGTATAAATTTAGACAGCACTGAACGAGCAAACCAGCCAGTGAAGTGGCTGAGGTGGCGGTAACGATGGCTACTTTTAAAACGCAGCTGCACTTTTGCAGGTAGTGGTATACCTGGCTAACTTGCCAGCTTGACAACTTCAACATAACTGGATTTTTGGTTCTAGATCAACTGAAAAATGCATAATTCCAATGCAAATTAGCCATTTTCATCCAACTGGTTCCTTTATTTTAAATAAAAACTAACCACTCTTCCAACAAGGCAATTCATATTAATTTATCATTTCCTTGCACAGAAAAAACTGGAGGTTCCTTTTTGTTTCAGTTTTAATGGAACATAGGGAAATCACGAAGAAAGTGGCGACATCTATGAGGGTTCCCTTTTGCTGCATATCTCCATTGGAACTCGAAAATCAATTCTAATTAACACTTCAGGTTTTTCTATGTGATACTTAATTAAAATCTTAATTGCTTTAAACTAAATCCAAATCTTATTTGCATTGAATTAAATCCAACTCGATAAAAGATAGTTCCATTCTCTTGAAATAATCTGATAGTGAATAAGTAATTCAATAAAACAGCACAATTAAAATTGTGTCCAAGACTTTTAATAAAAGATAATTTAACAAATGGATCGCGTTGGTTTTCAATGGACCATAATTATATCAACCTAACGTTAAATGTTACTATTCAATTCATTACGAATTCGGAGTATAAATTGAATCATAATTATTATTCCCATGGGAATAATAATAATAATAATTCCCAGTTTCATAACCTTTTCTTAAACCTTTTCTTAAGCCTTTTCTTAAGCCTTTTCTTATTTAAGAAAAAGTCACGAAACTGAGCAGACATAAATAAATAAAACAGTAACATTTTTTTCTACAATAGAATGAAATGAAAATGGTGAAAGATGTAATAAGAAACTATATGTTTGAGAAGATAAATTTGAAAGATTTGAAAATTGGCTACTTCATTTGCAAGGCACGAATTCTTTCTCTTTCTTCACGTTTAATGCCATGTCACACACTTAAGGCATTTCTAATGATCATTCTGTCAATACTAATAAATGTCTCACTCTTGAGCAGGTCAAGAGGCTCAGATTTTATAGACTCATATATTTACTATAATGAACTACCATTGATCGCTATTTATTTAAAGTTATATAATTTTCTTATTAGATCAATTCCCCTTGATTTGTGATATGTAATGTATAATTACTTCATGCTCAAGAAGTTGTTGCTAATAAATGTGCATAAATTTTCATGAAATTAGTCATAATTTTATTCGTGTTTATTTTGAAGAACAAACATAAGATTTTATATATTTCTTAATTTTTGATAATCGCTAAATAAAGATATTTTTCAATTCTCATTTAATAATATTTCGAATGGTAACTGATTAGTTATCGCAATTGGTAAGTTTCTTGTACAAGATCCTTCGACATTCCGGTCACGGGAAAAGTTCCTTGGCGTCAAAAAAGAGAATCACAAACTCTTATCAACCAGAATAGTAAGATCGTTGAAGAACCAGTTTCGGGGCAGCTTTTATATTAATTTCAATTTCTCCTTGGATTTAATTTCTCTATGAGCGTTAGACCTCAGTTTGAAAAGTAAATGGAAAAAGAAAAAAAGAGAGGGAGAGTGTTGGCGAGTGAGAAAAAGAAAGAAAATTTTCGAGTCCACTCTTGTAATCAGAGATTCGATCTCTCGTATGATTGGTATGCATGGAAGCGACCCATACGCGACATCCATACCACAATTTGGAACATCCATGCCTTCCTGACCCCGAAAATCCTCATTTAAGATTCACAAGCATTTCAGATTTGCATTCCAAAGATGCATTTTCAAATCATTTTTGTTGCAAGATCATTCTCAGATTATTTATTTTTTGTTCACAATCATTTTCACTATCATTATTATTGTGCTAATTTTCCTGATTAAGTAGATGAATTCTTTTAGTATAGAATTATAGATTTCATTTCAATTGGTATGCTTTATATATTCATTTACATCTCTATTCTTATTCTATTTAGATTGATAAAATAATTTGATCCAACAACATAACGCTTTTCTCTTTGAAAGAGTTCTTTGAATTAATGATGAGCCGTCAATAATTCATTAAGGAATGACGCCTCTTTATTTATATCTACATTTCATTCATCAGTGAGAACATTTTCTTGCCTCGAGGATGATGAGCACTTTTCTCATTCTTAGCATGAGGTCAATCGATTCTGTTGGGACGAAACCAATGTTACATTTAACTCCACCTTTTTTAATCTTGAAACTTTCTTTTTTTAGAAGATATTTGAATTAATTTTCCCCCAAATTCAATATAATTCATCCAATTTCCAAAATTCCCATCTCTTTTCTTTCAATATTCTTTATTAAGAGTAGACATTTTTAGCTGAAACTAAAATTGGGGACTACAGGGCGCTTTATAACATTATTGCTCACCTGAAGTCCAAGTGATCAGAGTAATTGATTGAAGTGAAAGCAAGATCTGACAGTACCGGCTTGCCTCTGTCCCTGACATAAGTCACAATCTGAGTAATTGTCTGAGACATACGAATTTGAGTCTGACAATTTTAGCAGAATTCTTGACTGAAATATTTGTCGAGGAAGATAATTCGAACTAGATTTTAAATTATTTTAAAATTATGGGAAGAGTAGAAATGTACAAATTGCTTAAAATATATTAGTGTTGACGATAAGCGTGTTAATCGTCGCTATGCAGCGTGCAGTTGGTGCCAAGGTCGACCAAGCGCTGAGGTATCTTTGTTAATCAATCAAAGTAGTGAGCACCGATGTTAGGTACGCATTTCCGCGTGTTGCGACTTTCTGAACAAGCAAATTGCATCGTATTAAGAGAAATACATTTTCAGATCAATAAAAAAACGAGATTATCTTTCATATAGTTGGATGTACTCTGATATGAGCAAATATAGGCCGGGATGGCAATTTTCATGATAAAATAATTCTAACAGTACTTACAAGCGAGAATTCTTCTTCTAGAATGAAAACTAATTTAACTAGAAAATGTAATGGAAGAAGAATTTTTATTAGACGGTATTAATTTTTATTAGATGGTATTAATTTTGAAGAGTACCTTAAATTTTCGCGATGAAATAATGCGCAGAAAATTTTGCGAGAAACAACACTAAGAATTGAGTGAAATGCGGATAGATACACAAGCAATCAACAGAGATATTTATCATACTTTATAATAATCACCTTCATATGTATATTTGCTTTCAGTTGTCATAAAATATGAGAATTCTTCTCATAAATAAATGTATTTCAGCATCACGTACTTTCTATTAGGGATGGATATAAATAATTATTCATGGAAAATAACATTCTACTATGATGATAAATAACTTTGCATAAAATCTTATTGAACAGAAAAATATAATCAATTCCCAATTTTTTAACAACCTTTCACTTGAATAATTTGAGGTTTCATCTTCGAATTTCGCCAGTTCCCAAAATCGGTATAAAAAAGGTCATAAATTAGAGACCAGAAAGTTGTCAAAATCCGAAAATAAAAAAATGATCTTTCGAAACTTTCATCTTATGTCATTTGAATGTATCTAAGGATCCCATGATGAGAGTATTGAAATGTATTTTGCGAGGATTTAAGGAAAACAGATGCGTATGAGGGAGGCTTTGGTTTAATATTCAAGAAACGTAGAAAATGCAACGGTCAGGAGAGTGATTTAGTCGTTTAGGTCGAGCTCCGCATACCGACGGACTCTGACCGAGTCTGCAGGCGGATCGGGGATCCCGTGCTTCAAGGACGTCGTGCTCGTAAAGCCCATTTTTGCTTCTCCCTAGAACCGTTGCCTTTCAATGGACTTTCAATGTCCATACAACCTCAGGGTGAGAACAGAGGTGACTTGGAATAAAATAAGAAATAAGCCTTTCTACTTTCAGATACTACAACACAGAAAAACTAAGGATAAAAGTTGCAGGTCAGGTTTTAGAGGAATAACCGTTAATGTTTAATTCAGACAATATAACAAGGCATTTTTAAATTGTCTTTGGACTTTTAAGTTGACAACATTTTCAATTTGAGAAAATCTGTTCGACATTAAAGCATTTCGACCTTAGATTCTTCGAACAAATTGTACGGCGAGCAAGCTATCTATTTTTTTTCATATTAGTGATGTAAATTTTCCGGAAAAAAATGTTTGTCTGCAATTTTCATGAAAATTTGCGACATATAAGAAATCTTATATTTCAGATTGCTTTCTTTGTTTAATATCAAAAAGTAATGGTTTGTGAAGTAATTTAATTGAACGGAAAATACTCAAACTTTATTTGAAGTAAATACCAAATTTAAGGATGTTCACTCCGTACAGTCAAACGCAAAATTATAGGTTTAAGGGGTTATATCACCTTGACGTACTGAAAAATGAGGTTTTTTTGGGAATTTTTTTCTCAGCTCCAGACAAAGCAACAAAAAACTGGTTGTAAGGGTTTATTCTACATTTCATTAGGTATCCAAAACAATTTCCTTTTTATTTATTTATTACAAAATGACGGCGTAGGAGTAGCTAAAGCGAAACCATGTTTTTCAATTTGGTCGACAGTATAACTCAAACAATTTTCATCCAATTGACTTAAAATTTTAACTGTAGCTTTTTAAATAGATTATCTAAAGCGGTACACAAGATTATTAAAAAATATTAACTTTTTGCAAAATAGCATCAGTTTGACAAAAAAATTTTTTTCGGTAAAAAATCGACCTTAATTTGTTTATGAAAAATGTGATGGTTAATCAATCATAAAAACCGTGTGTACCGCTTTAGATAATCTATCTAAGAAGCTACAGTTAAAATTTCAAGCCAATCGGCTGAAAATTTCTCGAGTTATACTGCCCACCAAATTGACAAACATTGTTACGCTTTAGCTACTCCTACGCCGCCATTTTGTATTAAATGAAAAAAATAAAATTGTTTCCTATACTTAATGACATATAGAATAAACCACTAAAACTATTTTTTTGTTGCTTTATTAGTAGCGGAGAAAAAAATCCATGAAAAAAGCCTCATTTTTCAGTACGTCAAGCTTCTTAGATGGATGATCTAAAGCCGTACACACGGTTTTTACGATTGATTAACGATAACATTTTTTATAAACAAATTAAGGTCGACTTTTTACCGAAAATTTTTTTTAAACTCCTGTTATTTGGGCAAAAATCGATATTTTTTAATGATCTTGTGTAGCGCTTTAGATAATCTACTTAAGAAGCTACAGTTAAAATTTCAAGTCACTCGTATGAAAATTGCTCGAGTTATACTGCCCACTAAATTGAAAAAACCCTTAAAACCATTTTTTGTTGCTTTATTAGTAGTGGAGAAAAAAATTCCTAAAAAAAGCCTCATTTTTCAGCACGTCAAGGTAATATAACCCCTTATGAAAATAAGAGAAGAATATTTGCATTTGAAAATAAAAACAAATTTAAAAGTCGTAAAAAAGCACCAGACAAAAAAAGAACTATCAAATGTCCAAGATATTTAAAAAAGAAACTGTCGAAAATATTTCGAAAGATTTAACGAACTTCTAAAATCATTACAGAGTATTAAAAAATCCCAAAAATTTCCTTGAGTATTATTCTATTTTTCTAATTCTCCAACAACCAAACTAAAAATTCTTTAATCTAGGAAAGATTTGATGGAGGATAAGATCCCCGAATTTCTAATTTAGTAATTTTCATTCCTAAGATTTCTTTTTTACACATTTAGATTAATTAAATTATAAGATCCGTTGTTACATTTAGATTAGTTAAGTTATAAAGAAACATTTAGGACTTATGTCAATGAAAAAAGATTTCCAGAAAATTTTACAAGCATTAATGACCTAATTTTTGTTGAATCAAAAGAGAATCATCAACTTAAGTGGATTAAATCAAGTTTCATTCCCTCAATATCAAAGTTTGAAACGAGAAATCTATCTATATTCAGGATTTGTAATTTCGAAACAGTTTCAGTTTCTATTTATTTTATTATGACTAACTTAAGAAGTTTTGAATTTAATTATTAGATTGTGTAATCAGAAACGAGACTTAAATTTTGCGTGACATAAATTGGACACAGACTGAAAAGGCTGCCAAAAATATCAAGAACCTTATTTGTGTATTGAAATTTCACGATCGTATACGTCATATTGATATGTAAGTATTACATCACATTGGTGTTAAGTAATTGCTCAGTGTAGAGGTCAATGACTGTTTTATCGCCAATAAAATAGGCACTATGTTACGTTACAACTTCACACGAATAAATTGAGATTTTAACCCAAAAGAAACAATTGCACAAAATGTCACTGGAAAATATGACACTTTTATTGCATTGTTGAATTAATGACGACATAAAACGATTTTTTTACTGCATGATTTAAGTTACAAGTATTTAGAAACTTGACAATTTTTTAGTGTGCTTTCAAAGTACTTTCAATGAAAGTTTTCACAATAATGAATTTGACATGATATTCATACAAATAAGTATAAAAATGCCATTGGCCGAAAATGGGTGAATATATTCAACGGAAATGCAAGCTTTCTAAATCGGTAGATAAACATGTTTATTAGAAATGTGAATTATCTTATTAGAATTTCTTCTCTAGAGTCAATAGCTCACTTCAGGTTTCAAGCAGTGTAACGACTTGCGGTGCTCTCTAAAGTTCAATAATCTGTTATTTTTCAGTAGTAAATTATCCCCGAGGTAAGATACTTATCATAAAGATAGCGTTGCTAAGGTGATGTAACGAGCATGAGCATCATCGGATATATGGGAATATGTGCAGTTGCAACATCGACGAAATGCGCTTAATTATGCGAAATCACTTTTTTTTAATTATCGACTAGCCGCTTCTTATCGAGGACAACTGGTGTTGCTTCCACCTTGTATAAAGTTTCCGTGAGTCAGTCTTTTAAACGGCGCGAATTTCGCACGAGGCGACTGCTAAGTTATCCATTAAAATCAACCGAAGGCTTTTGCCAACGTCTGGCAAGCAGCCAAACGCGGAGACCCGGACTGGGCAAAAAGATCCGCCGAATTTTGCGAAAAAAACTTTTCAAAGAGAGCAGTTTCTCCTTTTTAACAAATCAGGCCTGCGCATTTTCATTCGTCCCACTTTCAATCGATGCAAATTGATATTCTTTGAGTTTCGAATTTAAAAAAAAATGCTGCAATTTGTATGTTGCAATTTTCAAATGATAGAAGAGTACTCCAAATGGTGTTGTTTTAAAATCTGTTCTTATAACTTTCAATTCTCCTAAGTTTGAAGTTTCAATTTTCAAATGATAGAAGAGTACCCCAAATGGTGTTGTTTTAAAATCTGTTTTCATAACTTTCAAGTCTCCTGAGTTTGAAGACTTCAAATTTTCAATTTTTAATAGGAAATTTGAGTATCCTCAAAGCGTTACTTTTTATTTCAAGATACAAGTTTCTTTCAAATTTTGTTTATCTAAATATTATTGTCGGGCAATAAGTCCACCTCTTTTTACTCAAAGTAGTGAAAGTTGGATATATTTCGATCCTTATTGGCAGTATTATATGTTAATCAAATTGTCACTCTTACCTCGGAGTAATATAAATAGCTACAAAATGTCCATGAAGTTTAAAAGAGTTTTAGGTGCTTCTTTGAAAAGAGAAAGAAGTTTGTTGTAAAAATTCATTTATTTAAATTTTATTACAAAATTTGTTCCAATTTATTACAAAATTTGTCCAAATTTATTACAAAATTTGTCCCAGTTTATTACAAAAATTGTCCCAATCACATGATTAATTTCATTTTCGCTCACCTTTCAATTTCACCCAAAAAAATTCATCGTTTTTACTTCAAAATCAACTAAATGTCCACCTACAAAGTGAAAACCACCACCAAAAAACTACACACCACTTCTCATGATATATTTAACCGACAAGAAAAAACCTCGACTTTCATTTCATTAAACAACTTCCCTTGCTGCATTTGCATGCAGATTACCAAACGATCGAAGCTTTCTACTCCTTTTTTCTTCAGTTTTCTCTCTCATTTTATTTACTACCGATAAAATTTTCAAGAAGAACTCGATCAAACTAAAGATGGTCTTGTCGGTAAAGAAAAAAAAAAAAGGAAAAGGTAATTTTGGTTGCACAACTCAGTGAAGAAGCGATCTGTGTAGTGAGTAATGTCCCACCAGGACTGGAGATTTCTACTTTCAAGTCAAGTAGTTCCCACCTGTTATTATTGTACTGCACATGTTATGTATAACGGGCGATCCTCTTTAAATGCCCGGCGACCGAGCGGCCTTGCTCTCCGTCTCTCTCTGTCTCTCTCATTTGCCCCCCTGCCCTTCAACCCCCCAAACAACCCTTGTCTTCGGGTAGCGACATCGAACCGTTTTCCAACCTCTTTCCCTTTTTGCCCCCAGCAACCGCCACCCAGTCAGCTGACCCAGCTGATCGTGCCACCTCCCCCCCAACTCCACCCCATCCCCCGGGCGTGACGTAAGATTTGCGTCAGCAGAATTACGTCATCGTTGTGCCGCAGTTCCGTTAATCGATCGCCCCACCGTCGCCGCACACCCTCAAAACATATGGCTGGTCAGTTTCTCGACTTCGTCATTAACCTCCTCCTCAACAATGAACGTGTCGTCGATAAAAATAATAATCAGGGCAGTCTGGCAATTTTTAACTGTAAATATACCGAGCGGAAAAAGACGACCGAATTATGATTTCGATTCGGGTGGAAATGTATTTCTGATTTAAAGAAGTATGAATAGAAGTATCGATGCATCTGTTGTTATGGAAAAAGGTAAATAGAGCAATGTCCTATATTGAGGAATGAAAATGTGGTTCAGTGATGATATTTTACACAAGTGTTAATTATGATTACATACCTCTCTGAAGAATTTCTACAAACTCAGTAATATTTAGGTATGAGTTAAAAAATAGCTTTATCTTTTTTGAAGATGTTTTTACACATTATTTTCTCAAATAATATGGACAAGGCTAATTATTTATTATAAGAGCTTTTATCATTCTAAGGGGTGATTTGCAAAAAGTGAGTGGACACCTCAATTGGATATTTTTTGCAACATCGATTTTGAATATAAACTATTTATTTAAATAAAGTTTGATGTTTCTATTCTATTCTATTCATAGATGGCTTCAATTTTTCACTGAGACCTATAATTTCGGAGATATGTATGTATTTTTTTCCTTAAATTCATTTTTCTCTGAAACTACTAAAGATATTTCAACTTTCTTTTTTCTAAATGAAAGATCGCTTCAAACGGGTTTATATGATGCATATCATTTGGTCCGGACTTCTTCGGTAAGATAAAAAAATTAATGAAAAAATAAAAGAGCTTATAAAAAAGCACTTATGTAATCAAAATCACTTATGTAAAATTGCTTTTTTAATACTTTTTTCTCTTTTTAATCATTGTTTAGCTTTGCGAAGAAATCCGAACTAAGTTATATACATGATTTTAAAGCGTTTAAAGAGACCTTTCATTCCAAAGAAAGAAACTTGAAATACACTCAAAAAAATTTCTGGTTAAATTAACCAGAATTCTGATTAAATATGCCTTGCTATTTTTTCTGGTTAGAGTAACCAGAATTCTGGTTAAACTAACCAGAAATTCTGATTAAAACAATCATAATTCTGATTACTTTAACTAGAAAAAATAGTAAGGGCATATTTAACCAGAATTCTGGTTAATTTAACCAGATATTTTTTTGAGTGTATCTTTAGTAGTTTCAGAAAAAATGAAGTTATAAAGAAAAAAAATTGTTTGAACATAACTCTGAAAATATAGGTCTGGGTCAAAAAGCTGAAGCCATGAATGGATTCTACTCATGAAGCTCTATTTACACAAGGTTATAGATTATATTCTAAATTGATGTTGCAAAAAACAACACCCTTTACAGAAGAAATTAAGTTCCTGATTATCACTTCTTTTTGTACTCATATTCTCCTTACCCATTAAGCTTTTCATATTTCTGATTCCATACATTTATTTTGAATATTTCTGTTTCTCAAAATAGTAAAAAGGAAATGAGAAAATGCAAATGGAGAGTGAAAAGAGTATTCGGGGAAATGAAAATACAGTGAGTCAAGGAATAAAAGTAACATTGGCAATAGAGATTTAGAAAATAGAAAGAGAAATTTTAAATAAGTAAAATATTCAAATGGAGAGGGAAAATAAAAAACAAAATTTAATAAAGAAATATAGAAGCAAAGACTAAAATGGATGAAAGATAGTACAGGCTTTAAGGTAAGAGATATTACAAAATAAGAGGGATAAAAACTAAGGCAATAGTGGGAAAAACAAAATGAAGACGAATATTGGAAGAAAATATATACCTGAAGTTTTGAACGTTTAAATCAACAAAATTTTGTTCCTTAACTCAAATTTATCTTGAAATATTGTGCTAACTACAAAATAAAAAGAATCATGAGCTTTTTTAATCAATTCACTAGTTTCTTAATAATAAGCCAATATTTTAGAACTTTGAGTTTAAAATGAAATCAAATAAAAATGTCTTTCATTTGAACGTTCAAAACTTCAGACTTATAATGAAAATTGGAAATTAAATAAAATTTACATTGCAAAATGGATGCAAGTACTCTCTAAATTTGAATCTTTGGTACTGTTCAGAGAATTCATTTTTCGATTATGAATGGTTCTTAGTCGCTCAAACAAATCAGTCAAAATTTTCACTGATTTCATATTCAGTAACCAATTTTTAGCTAATTCATCAGTGAATTTTGACTGAGTTTAGGTGAAATTGACTGACGAGTTATTAAAATTATCAAAATTTACTGATGAATTAGCTAGAAATGGGTCATTGAATGCAATCAATGAAAATTTTGACTAATTCAGATTTAGAAAATCAAGAAATTTAAATAGTAAAATCAAAATAAAGTTTTACAAGTAGACAGTACAGAAAATTAAAAAGGGGAAAAAATACGAAAAGCAGCATACTTAGCAAGGAGCAAATTAAAATATAGCGGAAAAATATAGGAGTATTCGAAAAGAAAAATGGAGAGGAAGCACATGCAAAATAAAATAAAAATCGAAGTGGAGAAATAAAACTTTTCTATAGTAAAAATGACACTAGGAAACTTGAGAAAGCAAAACATACAAAATCAAATAGGAAGGGAAATATCCTTCACGTAAAGCAAGGGGAAAAAATGAAAGATATTTACAAATTGTAAATTACTGCAAGAAAAATAAAAATTTCACTGTTGGAAATACCTGGTTGAAGCTTCAACCAGTTTAGTTGAATTTTTATACAATTACCAAAATTGAATCAATTTTCAATCACAAATAAATGAATTTTCAACAAAAATGAATGAATTTTCAACCGAAGTAAATGAACTTTCAATCACAGTAAAAGAAAAGTGGTTGCATTTTCAAGAAATTTCTAATAGCACATTTATAAAGCACATAATAAGAATAAGGAAAGGGTAATCGAATTTGGATCGACAATTCTATTTTCACTTCGACACAAACGAACACCTGAATCTGAACCTGAAGGCCTTAAAATGTGATCGTAACAAATGACAACCAGTTTTAAACTATTTTAACATTTTGATGCCAATTCGGATCAAATTGATCCAATTTCGCATCAAATTGATTTTCACCTATTTAAAGTGAATCTATTTTGCCTCATATACTACTGCTGCCTTATGATATATATTATTATGATAATCATTTAAATAAAGTTCCTTTCACTTCCGGAAACGTGATCCTTTTTGAGGTTGAAGGTCGATGATTTTAATTAAGATGCCTATTCACCGATGGGTGTCTTTGGCTTGACCGGCCTTCGGTGTATCACGAAACGTTTTCTGCTTCCCTATCGTCCCTGAGAAGTGAAGCACGAATCGTTAGCCTTCTAACCTACTTTTTGACTAAGTAAAAGTCCTTCCTTTTTTCCTTTTAGAAGATAGGACGAGCCATAAAAATTTATTATAGAGAAATAGACGAACCACAGTGTAACTTATTTTAAACGATGATTGTTGCTATCAGTCGATCAATATTCAGCTTCTTTATTCGATCTTGAATTATAATTGGAGAAATTACCTATAGGCGTGTTTTCTGTATCAATTTGATCTTACATTTACGTATAGTCTTTAATAAAATTAATAAAATATTATGGCGAATAATAAAATCCGTAAAATCAAATTTATAAAAACATTTGTATATAGTCTTAACTTTCTGCAGTTAGTACCAAAGTAATATTTTAATAAAGTAAGGCGATTTCACTTTTTTTCCGAAAGACATATTAAAAAGCTGATTTTTAAACATTTTAAATATCTGAACATTTTGATATACCCGTATCTATATACAAGAAATCGAATGAAAGTCAGAAATTCCATGAAAGAGTAATAAATGTTCAACATACAAAATATTGCTTGTAAAAACGAAAACTTCTTTATTACATATCTGAGACATGATTTTTTTAATGAAGAAGATTTTTTAACCTGAAATACCCAATTTTATATTTGAGCATAAAAAATTTTTGATATTAGTCTTCAAATTTATGCCCATTTTTTATATAATAAGAAAAAGAGAATAGCGATATGCAAATATTTTAATCCTTCAGGGACCAATGTACCGTTTAGATAAAGACTATTTGAAAAAATTTCTTTTAATTTAAATAAAAAATTTTCCAAAAATTCGTTAAAGCCTAAATCAAACCTAAAGAAGTTTTTTTATACCAAAATAATTAAAAAGTTGGTTTCTTTCACCTAAAAAAAGGTCTAGTCCTTAAAGGGTTACCCCCCCCCCCCAAAAAAAATAATGCCTTTTTAGTCATGAAAAGATGTACACAGTAAAAAAGTATACTTAAAATTGTTACACCCTCAAAGGCTTTGGATTAAATTCAGTAAAATTTATCTCAATTTAAACAACATTGGTCTAAATTTAATACCATGTTACCTGAATTTCAGAATTGAGTCTTAAATTCAGACAAATTTTACTTAACCCTTTCTGAATCAATGGGACCTCTTGGTCCCAGTAAATTTTTTGCCGTTTTCCATCTTTTTTATTTGTTCATATTAAATTGTAAACAAACATTTTTCTGTTTGGTCAGTAAATTTCTGATCTTGTATGGCACTTATGAAACAGAAACTATTTACTGGTTCTTGATTTAAAAAATCCAAATGGTAAAAAACTCGGTTCTTTTAAATTAACTTTTTTTATTTCTGTAGGTCCTGAAATAGTTACTAAATGCAAAAAATAGTTTTTCTTTTCATCAAAAAAGTCACAACTAAAAGAGTTAAAATCAAATCAATTTGACTTAAATCCAGACAAATTTTACTAAATTTAATCCAAATCATTTTAAGGCGTTTTTAAGTATTATAATATGCAAACAAGATATCTGCAGTCACACTTGCAGAAGAAACGCATTATATTTATTAGATAATGGTCCAAATGTACGCTTGTTTTAAAATTGTTTAAATCATGACTATATATTGTTTACTTCCATTCCGTTTCTAATTATACTTTATTATACTTACATTTCCTCAAAAAATGTCAGTTTGAAGCAACAGAAATTAGCCAATTCCCAAAAACCACATTTGTTCACTAAATTGTTTATAAAAAAAGGAAAATGTTGATTGACATACATTTTCTTGATCAGATCTCGACCCACATTCAGAAAATCTCCAACAGGAGTTTGAACTGCAATTTTGAATTTTCGGCAGTCTGTGCATGTTTCTTGAAATTGGGTCGGCAGTTAAGGGGTTAAAAGGAAATCAAATAAAAATTTCGTTCATTTGGAAGTTCAGAACTTAAGGGGTTAAAAAGAAATCAAATAAAAATTTCGTTCATTTGGAAGTTCAGAACTTCATGCACATTATGAGAAGTAAGAAAATGTTGAAAAGAGAGTTACAATTTATTATTTGCCTATAAATAATTGAAATAAACAAAACATTGAACAAAATACCGTTGGCGAACTTTAAAAAAAATATGTATTTTTAGCGTTTATACCGTACTATACAAGTACGGCGTACTTATATATGATAAAAGGAGATAGCTTATCCATGTCGACGAAAGAGGCACAAAGTGTCTCTTTCGTTCTGTCTCTTTCACTCATATGGGCGAGCTATTTATCTTTTCTTTATAAGTTCAGTGTAAATACCAAAAATATATTTTTTTTATATAAGTTTGGCTACGGTGTAAATTTTCTCATTTTCATGCTTAAAAGTGTCTTTTTTAAAACAAATATTCATTGAAGTCTTGTATGTCATTCTTAATAAAATGTGCATAATTGCGAAGCACGTGTTTCTGACAATAGATAGAACACGTTTAACAACAATGGTTTGTTACCAGCGAAATGTTATTGTCAAGAACAAGCACAGACAGCGAGGAGTCTCGTGGTAGAAAGCGGGAGGTGAAAGCATATTGCTAAATTCACTCGTTTATAGTCACGACGACGTCGACGAATGCACGTCGACCGAAATAGCGGCGACGTCCTTGGCAAGTATGACGTCGAGCGTCGGTCGATTCCGGGCGGGGGCGTCGATGACGTCAGTTGACGCCACCGTCGGTCGTTGGTTCATCCCCTTTTTGCGTCCCGCCACGTCTCTTCCGCAAACTACAGCTGCTGCACTAACCGGCACTGTATGCCCCTCATGGGTTGAATACCCAATAAAATTCCCATGAACATATATTGGAAAAACGTAAAATAACAAAAAATAATTAATAATAAGATATTTTCTGTTAGACAAGATATTTTTTAACGACAAAAAAAGGATAAACACAACAACAAAAAAAGAATTTGAATTGTACAAGTCGCCCCACAGTAAAAAAGAATTCTTAAAATTGTTACACCTTAAAATGGTTTGGTAAAATTCGTCTTGCTTTAAGTAATATTGGTCTACATTTTATACCACGTTACCTGAATTTCAGAATTGAGTTTTAAATTCAGACAAATTTGACTTAAAATCAAATCAATTTTGCTTAAATCCAGAACAATTTTACTGAATTTAATCCAAGTCATTTTAAGGTGTAAGAATTTTAAGTATTCTTTTTTACTGTCCCGGGTGGAAAAATTCTGTAGAATTTATGTAGAATGAATTTTATAGGATCCTCACAGGAATTCTAATCAAATTTCTACACAGACTTCACAAGAATTCTTGGAGAATTTTTGTAAAGTCTCTAGAGAAATTTGAGTAGAATTCTTGTGAGGATTCTATAGAATGCATTCTACACAAAATCTATAGAATTTTTTCACACCAAAAGTGAAGTTAATCAATTTAAATAATTATTTTCCAAGTGGAAAAATTCTATAGAATTTATGTAGAATGCATTCTATAGAATCTCCACAAAAATTCTACTCAAATTTCTATAGAGACTAGGGTGGTTTAAAAATGCATTGGAATTTTTTTTCGAATTTTCATGCTCTCAACCCCCAAAATTCGGAAAAAATCGCGACTTTCTAACACTGTTCTAAGAGAAAATTGCTATAAACAATAATAAATTGTTTGGGCAATTTATGTAAACATCTAATTATCAGCAAAAAGTAATATTTTATTTATTAGAAACAATTTGTACTAAAACAAATCACAAAACACAATTATTCACTTATGGGATTTTTTTGGGACCCTATAAAACAGACTTCTGGGGGTGATATTTAAAAAGTAATTTTTGATTAATATTCTATGGTTAATAGTTCTGAATAAAATTTACAAAAACGTATTTTTTTCTTATGGGAAATACTACGTGTTAAACTTCATGGGGCTTGCGGAACCTCTAAATATCATTCTTTAAAAAAACGCATTTATTTTTTTGTGGATTCGAACAAATTTGGGGGTGAGAGCATGAAAATTCGAAAAGAAAAAATTTGGACCATTCTAATAGAGACTTCAGAAGAATTCTATAAAAAATCAAGTCCAACTCTCGCATTAAAGTCCAATTTTCGAGCAGAATATAAAAATGAGACAAATCTGGCGCTTCAAAGACGAAATTTAAAACCGCTTAAAAATAGTTGCCTCGCATGGTACAACCTATAATTCAAATTTTCTAGTAGTAGAAAAAAATGGCACAGGTCTGACGCTTCGTAGACGAAAGATTACAACTTAGTTTAGAGTTATAAAAAATATTAAAATTTTTTAAAAATAAATATATTTTTGTTGTATTTAAAATTTTTTATTATTTTGGTTCAGTGTCAAAAATAATAAAGAAATAATATTAATATTAAATATTAAAGAAATGTTTCGAAACGTCTTGAACTTCTACCAAATTAAATCCCTTTGAATTTAAAATACATTGTTCCCCAAAATAAATGGAACATAAAAAAACAATCTTTTTCGTCATATAAAGTTTAATATTATGGATTCGTTTTCCTCAAAAACATAGAAACAATTTATTTTCTCAACTTTTTCCAAAAGCTACATGGGACTTTATTTACTAATACACAATTTATCTGCAGGTATTAAAACAGTTTCTACGCGTGCAAAAATGAATCAAAACTGCGTTTCACATTTCTACTTTATTTTTGATATTTAGGCACTAATTTACATTTATATTTAAATAATTGAATAAAAATGCACTAGCATTCATAAAAATTATAATATTTCTAATTTCTATTTTATTTTTTCTTCAACAAGTGAAATATCTCCAGAGATGACATTTCATTTTTTATTTAAAATTAACCAATTAATTTGGATGCATGTGTTTATGCACTATATATGCTGCTATATTTATCTTATCATAACAATAATTGATTATCATTTAGACGATTTTAATCTCATTAACGTATCGTCTGATGACGCGATAAAAGTTTAAATGTTATCGTTTAATTTTTCATATCGACAAGAATACAAATTCGCAATCTTTGCAAAAAATGTTATGAAAGTTCAATTTAACTCGAAATTGAATACTGAAACTTGTATACTTATATAACTTTAAATTAAAAACTAATAATAAAATAATCAAATAAAATAACATAATAAAATCATATTTAAAAAGCGGTTTCTATATTTTTGAAGAAAACGAATTTATTTGACGAAAAAAATTGTTTTTTTGTGCTCAATTTATTTTGGAGAACAATGAATTGTATTTTAAATTCTATAAATCGCCAATTTTAGTATTTTTATTTTTCACTAAAGAGACTAGTGATAGAATTTTAGAATTTTTTGTAAATTTTGAAAACACTAGTGATCAGAATAATGATATTAAAAACTTTTTGGAAGTTACTTAATCTGTAAGAAGATATTTAAGAAATACTGAAAATTCTGATATTTTCTCAAATTTTAAATAACATCTGAAGTAAATGTTCTCCAATGTTCTTGGACTCATTTTAATGATAAATTTGTTTAAAACAGTAAGAGTTTAACAGCATAATTGTTTCGCTTTTTCCCCTCTTGGTGCAAAAGACGCTATACTTGGAACAAAAAAGTTGGAAAAATTTAAAGACTTTTAATCGGCGGACAAGTGATTGAAATGCCTTAAATAGAAGAGTTTATATAAAAAATTTTCAATGTAAAAATTTCTGATCAACTAAATTTTAACGTAAAGTAACACTAACTTTTGCTTTAACACAATAAATAAGAAGTAAATTGTTAAATCTATCTAAAAAATTAGTAGTATTGATTTCATCTAATTTTGGCCAAAATAGACTTTTCAAAATACTTATGAACAGGAATTGGGACACCTACCTTATAGCTTAAAAGAGTGAAAATGATTTTAAAAATATTTGTTAAAATCATCAATTTTCTGTACCTTTGTTTTAAAAACTCATGTTTTTAGTTAAAATATACACAAACAACTTGTAACTCCATTAAATAACTTTATTTGTTCAATTGCACAAATGAAATTAGTATTTTTCTACGATTTCATCCCACTTTTTATGGAAAAAGGGCACAAAAACTAGTTTTTAAGCTGTTAATAAACACACGTATCACCTTCAAATCATAAATTTTTTTTCAGAACTTGTGGAGGGCAAGTTGCTGTTTTCTAACAAAAATTCGGTTGACTGCACAATTTTTCATTAAGTAATAATAAAATAAAAACTTTGAGGTCGGTTTTTTCAAAATGGCAGATTGGCATATATGTTTTTCCATAAATGCATTGTTAGAAATTTCCATGGTAATTTTCAGAGACACGTGACTGAAGTTTTATGCAGTCACCGTAACAGAAATTTCAGTTATAGTTTGTAAATTTAGTAAACTTGGAAAATTTAGGAAAATTCAGTTACAAGTAACTAAATATTCCTTTAAAATAACGTAATTTTACGGAACTTGTAACTGAAAATTCTGAAACTTGTAACTTAAAATTCCGAAACTGTAACAAAAAAAAGTTTACGTACAAGGTAACTGAAGTTTTATGCAGTTACATGTAACTGAAAATTCAGATACCAGAGTGTCTACTCGAGTCCTAAAAAAAATTCCCTGACTTTTCCAGGTTTTTGCCAGATATTTCTAGATTTTTCGAGGTATCATTTTTTGATCATTCAAGTATGGAATACGGAATTTTATAACACCACCGCCCCAAATTGAAGCATTATCTAATAATTGAGTAACCCCATTTGTTATCCACATGTGAATGTTTAAATTATAATTATTTAAATTTTTTAAATTTAGAAAAAATATGACGGATAATAAAACAGTTAAGTAGCAGATGTATTTCAAAATAAGAGTACTTATGGTGTTTTGTGACAAAATCTACATGAACATGTAATAGAGAATACAAAACACTAAACGTACAACAATACAAAACACAGTCAAATTAAATAACTTCTCTTCGTTTACGAACGAAACAACTTTTATAAAGAAATGTCGTTAGGAATAAAACATTTAAATATTTTCTTAAATACATTCTGTTCGGGTTAATTTTTTATTTCTGCAATTTTTTCTTCAAGTGCGATGACTTCTTTTTGTGCTTGTTCCAAAATTTTCCTACCTTTTTCTTCAAGTTCATTTATCTTCAAAGCTTTTCGTTTTTTTTTTCCTCCCGCGTTCAATTCAAATCGGAATAAGTGAATATGTCAAGAGTTTATTGCGAATAATATCTTTTCCAGTCCTTTTAAATATCGATATTTAATTTTGTTACAATTAAAAAAAAATTAGGTACGCTCGAAAAAATTCCCTGACTTTGAAAAAACTTCCCTGTTATTTCTAGCTTTTTACAGGTACAAAAAAATTCCCTGACGATTCCAGGTTTTTGATGTTTTCCAGGAGACACCCTGGTTGCTGTATCATAAAAAGATACATTTTCATAAATTTTAGTTACAATTTATTAAATTTCAGTCACAATTCAGTAAATTTCAGTTACAATTTAGTAAATTTCAGTTACAATTTAGTAAATTTCAGTTATAATTTAGTAAATTTCAGTCACCGCAACTGAACTTTAAGAAAAATTTCATGAAAATTCAGATACAGCTGAGTAATTTTCAGATGTGATTTCTGAAAAGTGTGTTAAATTTCATAAAAATTTCTGTAATCTATGTAACCTAAAACTTTCGGAAATTTACGAACATTTCTAACAGAGTGGCCTCAATTTCAATTGAAAATTTTGACACCAACATCTCTAATTTTAAACCTCGAATCAGCAATAGCATTTATATATATTGAAATATCCTTATTAGATTTGAGGAAGCATATTGTTTGCGTCTATCTTAAGCTGGACCGAAGATAACGCAAGAGGCTGTCAACGATGATGTGTCGTTCAGAAAATTGTCTGGCCGCTTGTGGTACGTCGTAAAAGGTGCAAAAGTGTGACGGAACGTGACTTGTTCTCGTCTTTGTACCCTGGCCAAAGCAGTCGGGGACTGCGCGTAACGCGTGTGTGTATATTTAGTCGGCAGGGTTGCAAAAATGCAGCACTCAGCATTTGTATGAAGCACCAATGGGATAAATTTCAAAAGATCTTTCCTAGAAATATTATTGTCATCTACATCCACGGTGGAAAGCATTTCAGAACAGAGTGATTTTAATTAAAAACTTCTTTCATACTTTTCATTTATAGTACATACACATACCAGAAATATGAGTATCTCAGTATATCAGAAAAATCAAGTATCTCAGCAAAAAACGAATCAAATTATTTTAGAAAATCACTAAAATCTTCCGCAGTATTCATAATAGAAGATGTTTAAGTCAGTCTAGAATTTGGAAGCATAATCAAAACTAAGTAAAGAACCATATAAGGTGTAAAGAACCATATAATCAAAACTAGCAAAAGAACCATATAAAGAAGTATTAACTATATTTTGAAGAGTTTGAAACTCAAAAAATTTTTAGTTGTTTTATCGAAGGATTTTTAGGTTTTTAGGAGGCTTCGTGAGATTGTAAATTTTTTGGTTGTCCTGGTCGACCTGATTAGCGAGAGGATGGTTCAAAATTCAGCAATGTTTATGCTCGTGAAAAATCCCGGATGTTAGTCGAAGAACCAGGTAGTGCGGTTAGAGGAACGTAGTGTACGCATCAGTCTACGCCAAGTATGTACTTAAGAAAAAAAGAACCGGCTTCTGTGTGCTCGGCCTGCTGCCAGAGTAAAATTAGCCTTTTGTAACGAGTCGATTACCTATAGACATGTAATGACGAGTCACCGCTTTCCGGAGCTCGTGAAAGATCCTACGGAATTGTTGATTCTCCGCACACGAGATTTTACTATGAATCGAAATAGGGAAACTGGATTTAATCGTTTTCTGCGTTTTTACGTGATATCCAAGGTGATTCCGTAAGTTTGTAAAGAATCAAGAAAAAAAAAACATAATTTATCTGACTTCGAATAAAATCACTTGAGGATGACAAATATTTATATATTTTGATTATAAAAGTATTCAAAGATGAAGCAACAATTTCAACTGGAAATAATGATACAACTCTAATTTGAAAAGCCTAAAGTCTAAATTTTGATTTTAAGTTTATTTTCTCAAAATAAATACAAAAAGTGTGAAAAATATACTCGGATTACCACCTATTTTATAAGTCTGGAAATCTTCAGTACTACATTTTATCACTGATTTCAAACATACGACAAGGAATTTCGAGGCTAGAGATGTATTAGAGATGTTTATTGAGTACTTTCCAGTTTGCTTCGCTGGTGTCTATAAGACGTCTAGGCTCTTACGAAATGTAAACACTTGCTCCATTAAGTCTGCTCACATGCAACATGAAATTGTATATTTTTTAAATTCCTGACTACCTCAAAAACTATGTGATGATCAATTAGCGAAAATCAGTAAGAAAATTAGGTAAGCTGAGTATTTACTGGTAATCGATCTTAATACAAATAAATACACCTAATTTGGATTTATAGAACTGGAAATCTGTTTTTGTAAAATTTGAAGGATTCAACTTTGAGCATTTTACAACTAAATATTACAAAATAAGAGTTCAGTGAAATTGATGGTTCTGTTCTGGTTTAATAATTAATTTTTAAAAACTCGTACCACAAGATATTGCCTTTTTTACTGTTATAAAGAGTTTATACCAAAAATTTACTTATTAATTTAATTAATTAATTTTTAAAAACTCGAACCACAATATATTGCCTTTTTTACTGTTATAAAGAGTTTATACCAAAAATTTACTTATTAAATTTTTGGTACAAACTCTTTATAACAGTAAAAAAAGGCAATGTCTTGTTGTGCGAGTTTTTAAAAATTAATTATTAAACCAGAACGGAGAAGTACTAAAATAGAGTAGAAAACTAAAAGAATTTGTACATAATTATCAATGAGAAAGTGACCCAAAAGATCTTACTAATTATTTCCATAGGGAAAAAAAGTTTAAAGTGTGACATAAATTGCATGAATGAATTGGATTCAGATTATATCTAAAGAAGATCTTTTTTTTTCATTTTTTAATTTTTTTCCATTAATAATTTTCTTTTGCTATTTTAAGATCAGAATATATAGTAAGTAATAATAGATAAAAACTCTAAATTTCTACGAAAATGTTCAATACACATAGGAAAAATGAACTTAATTTTGGTTATCACTTTACCTAAAATAGATGGCTTTTTTAACACGCTTTCATTTATTTTATAAATATGAAGACATGAGAATGACAACTTGTTAAAGACCATTTGAAGTTGGCCTCTCAGGTAATAGTTACACTAACCTAATTTAGGGGCCAACTTCAAACGGTCTTTACCGAGTTGTCATTCTCATGTTTTCATATTTTCTTTGATGAAATTATTTTTTCATAAAAGATCTAATTCAATTTTACAAATCCATGGGTTCAACATCAAATCCTCAAAGGTTTGAACATCCCATTCTTGTAATTTGAGGAAAATCGGAATTTTTTAAAATTGGTTGTTCTAAAATTAGGAGAATTCTTTAAATGGTAATTTAAATAAACATGGAAATAGAGCACAGTAAGGATTTCTGATTCCAGACTATCATACTGCATTCTCTTATTGAACTCAATAATCAATATTATATTGATCATCATTTCCTTACACAAAGAAATGAGGTTTACATTTAAAGCCTGTGTAGGTGACTCTTGTTCTATGTATAATGCAGAGATTTGCGAGGAAGACTAACTCCTACCCTAAACAATTGATTTATTTAAAGTGGAAGTAATACTCAGCCAGAAATCTTTAAATTAAATGCAAGATTCCTAACAAGTAGAGAAGAACACTTTCTTCAATTAAAAGTAGTTGATTGTATATGTAAGATACCTACATCTGTTAGTGCTCATATTAAAATTTCTGGTGACTTTAATTAAAATTAGAAACGAATGTTGGAATTTTTTTCCAGCAAGTTTCTCTATGTAAAGTAATTCTTGGAATATTAATGCATTATGAAGCAAAATATTATAGACTATTTTTTCCTGTGTGGGAAGTTGATGAACATTTTCATATGTAACAGAAATGAATGAGGTTCAGATGAAAATCATGAACATCAATAATTTTCAAAAAAAATTGATTATACTTGTTTGCGCTTCGCTAAATTTTGCTTATTTTAATTTCTACAGAAGACATGCTTTTAAAATTTGAACTTATTCATAAAGAATCCTGATACCAATATTAAACTCTATCACTTAACTAAATTAGTAAAAGAACAACTTAAAAACATACTAAAGCCACTAATCATCTACATGGTATAAATAAAGAATATGCAACCGTTGCAGATAAATTTTTTTAACAATCAAAAACAATTGAAAATACATAGAAAAAATATTCATGTCTTTTTGGATAAAAGTGTTACAGATCAAATTCAGCCATTTTTTAGATCATTAAAATACTTTCCGATTTTCTGTGTACTATATGTGTAGAATCTACATTGTGTTACGTTTATTCCAAATTAATATTTTAATTTCATTTCTTCCATTGCTGAAGGAACCATTTAAGGATGTTAAACCTGCTCAAATTTTAATAATCTTTGAAACAGTTTATAAAATCAAAGAAAATAACCACACTGTTAAATATAAAAAATTTAAAGGAGAAAATCTAATTGCGACTAACAAAAAACTAATTGCATTTGTAATTATTTATTTGACATTAGTTATTTGAGATTTTGTATTTTTTCTTTAGCTTTAGAAAAAAAATCGTAATCTGCACTGAATCTTCATCATTGATAGCTTATTTTCTACTTTAAAGTATTATTTACAATTATATTTAGTTGGTTCTGATTAAAACACAGTTAAATTGGCATAAAATAAATTGTCAATTATGAAGTTCGAATCAGAATTACCATTTCTATCTAAAACGAAAAAAAAACCCTCAAATAGTTAATATTAAATAAACAATAAATAGACGCAGCTATTTTTTCTATATCGCATTTTGATTCTATTTTAAAATTTGTTGTACTTAATAATATGGTTATTTTACTTTATTTTATAAACCTTTTTCAAAAATTTCAGGTGCAATAAGGGATGAACATTAGAGTGCCGCACGAAATCCCGTTTTTTCGATTTTCCAAAACCTTAAAGAGGAAATTTCTTTCTCATGGAAAAAAAGTTATTCTGTATTTTTTTAGAATAAAAAAAAATTGTTTAGAGGTCGCTAAAGTTGTGTTTTTGTCGAAAACGTGACTTTTAGGGCGTAATAATTTTTATTTTCCACAGCTTTAAATTTTGCATGAAAACTGAAGGTAATTTCTTCAAAGAGGTTGCAAAATTTCTTCACAGAGGTGTGTAAATACTCTCAAATTTTTGCCATAATGAATCAAAAATTGAACTCAATTATGGACATTTGATACATTATGACGTCATGTAATACGAATAAGGTTCTAACGTCCTTTTATAAAAATTAACAATGGTCAAATTCATCTTATTTCTCAAAGTAAAATTTGTAAATCATGTATAGACATCGATGCTCTATTATGTCTTTTATCATTTCCAAAAATTACAGATCGATACATTCATTATATTATTAATAAATCCACAGAATGAAAGCATTATTTATTTTGATCTCTTTTTCAAATATGGCGACCATAATACAAGCTTTATCTGGTTTTACATTCAGAGGACTTATTACTAAAATAATGAAGGTATAGATCTATAATTTTGGGAAATGATAAAAGACATAATAGAGCATCGATTTCTATACTGCGGCACAATTTTTATTTTGTGAAATAAGATGAATTTGATCATTTTTAATTTCTATAAAAGAGCGTTAGAACCCTCATTCGTATTACATGACGTCATTATGTATCAACTACCCTTAATTTAGTAAATAAAAAGTTTTTAAATTAAAAATTTCTTAAACATTAATAAAATTGACCAAATTTTGAAAATAGTAAGTGCTTTAATTGAGAAAATAATTTTTTAGTCAATAAAAAAACTGTATAAGGGTGATTGCCAAAAAGTTGACCATTTTCATACCCTTTCTTCTGATCATAAGCATTTTACGAAAAAATAAATGTTTGACCTTCAAAAATGAAGGTTAAAACAATTGTTTCTTCAACAAATGCTTTGACTTTCATTTTTGAAAGTCAAACATTTATTTTTCAAAAAATGTTTACAATCAGTAGAACCCTACCGAAGCTGTAGTGAGAACATTTATAATCAGTAGTTTATAATCAGCAGAAACCCTACCGAAGCTGTAGTGAGAACATTTCTTTTTATTGACTTTAAATGAGTCATAAATCATTGAAAAAAATGATAACCGAAAAAAAATACATAACGCTTATTTTTAAAAGTAAATAACAATATGTAAATTTTTAAACCTCTAGATGTTTAAAGGCAACAACCTAAGCTTTCGTTCTAAATAAAAAGGAAAGAAAAAAAATATCCTGAATTCGAAAAAAAGTCAAATTTACTTTTGATTTTGGTTTTTGAAGGTTATTATTTTGAAGGTACTTATTTCCCCAAAAAATATCTACGATCAATTAACAGGGTGTGAAAGACCCTATCGAAATTGTGGAAGTAAAAAATTGATTTTATTGATATTAACAGAGGTATAAATCATCGAAATAGATGGTACCGTACAGAACTAAAAAATTACACCCTCTCCCTGTCGCTAAATATGTGTCCTAACGACAAACTTTTTTCCCCATAAACTACCATCCAATAGGACTGCACTTTTCCCAAGTTTGAGCCCGATCGATTTTTGGGGTTGGGGCAGTTGAAAAATAATGCCCCATAAGAAAGAGATTTCCGCTTCAAGGTTTTGGAAAATCGAAGAATCGGGATTTCGTGCGACACCCTAGTGAACTTCTTTAGCGGGTCGTACCAAACTTTCAAAAGAAGCGAATGAAGATGCTAGAGAGCCGAACCAGTGATGAGAATGCAAGATGACCCAAAATCTCGAATCACAAGTCTTCCCATCTAACCGGTTGTTGGATTAGCATCTTCATCACAACCTCTCTCTAAAAATATGACACCTGTCATGTTTAAAATTACCTAAAAAGGACTCGCATAAACACCACCACCAAAAGCACCAACACCACCACCATCATCAGCACCATCACCCATACCGCTTGACAGATCAGTATCCGCAAAAGCACCATGTTCCATCCATGTTATTCCTGATCTTTGACACTGTGACCAGACTTACACTTGCTCCAGTGGTCATGGGGTTGGCCCCCAAGGTGCTCAGCCGACTCAAGATCCTGATGGTGATCGTGATTGTTGTTATTATCGGCTGCTAGGGCAGGTGGGTGATGATGGTAAGGCGCTTGCACGTGGTGCAAATTCCGATCGTGATGATCGTGGTGATTCCTGGCGATGGGCCGGTGCGTCGCTGATGCGGGCACCGTAGATTTCGTTCCAGCGTCCTCGACGGTAGGCATCGCACATCCAGTACCGGTTTACCGTCAGCTCGCGATCACCTTTGCGATCCGATCATTTTTAATCTCACACAACGTTCTTCTTTCGCCCAAAAATGGTCCTACCAGGGTTCATAGGTTCCTGGACTACCCCATCCCCGGGTCCATCCCCAAGACTCTTTACAGCCTAGAGAACTTTGTCCTGCTCCACTCATAAACAGTGAGCGAAAGCAAGCGAAAGTAGAAGAGAAAAATAAAAGGTGCAACTGACGTAGAGTTCCACGTCACAACGCTGCTGGGTGAATATGGATCTATCCCTTAAAGCTCGAGTCACGTGCTCGTCGATATGTACTGGGTGACTCGATCCGACACGCGAAGAGGGAATTCAGATTAAACGGTTTCAAAGGGTTTAAAAGAGTTTTCTGGACTTGGTGGCTAATGAGGATGAAGAAGAGAAGATGTAGAATTTAGGGATGAAAAATAGATAAACTGGATTTGGAAAGAGGAAAACTGATCACAGATGTAGGGTAGTTTTCAAAAATTCTATCAGCACTGATGGAACAAGATCCAGGGAAGATAACATCTAATCAGGACGTGATGACATGAATCTAGCCTTGGTGACACTTGTGGTACAACACCGAGTTTCCAGGACACGTTACCGTGACCCAAAAAGTGAAACCAACCTGCGTCCGTTGTTGAGCAAGGATCCTTCTGTCCGAAGGGATTCCTCTGGGTGGGAAAAGCTCCGTTGAGGAATCCGAAGATCTCGGTTCTCGGCACGCGCATGCAGGCTGGTCCAGGCAAGCAATTATCCTCTTTCACGATGACCTTCTACAGGAAGGTCTTCACCGAACTCGTCGCCTTCAGAGGCGCAATCTCCCGAATCCAATTTACCATCTGCTAAATCCCGGAGCACTAGTGGTCCTTTTCAAGCAACTTATCACTGGTTCGAACGACATTGATGTCCACCAACTTACTTTCCGTTGAATCAACGCAATTTCTGCTTCACCGATTCAATTCGAGGGTGGAGAACGGATGTCCTTGAAAATCCAGAGGCAGACTGTCTCACGAACTGATGATGCCCGGCATTTTTCGGCCCGAGACACGAGGAAATCACGTTCTCTGTTGGAGGAGATTGAGAGCGAGAAGGATTTCAGAGGTCTCGCACGAAAGGCCGGCCTCCGCGTAACTGAGTCTGGATCGCGCTTGGCGCGCCGCTATATTAAAACCGTACTGTGTGTAGAGTGGAAACGGCGCTTCTATGACGTCGAGAGTGACGTCATGTACCCGGGACGCACGCGGCAGATCGATGGACGAGGCACGCGCCCCCATTGGCTTGCTGCTCGATGATGCCACGAGAGATGACGTCATTCAGCTTTACAGCCACCAGCTACCCCACCACCCTAGATTATAACGGTGGTGGAACCGCAGTGGTTCTCGCGAAGAGAGACAGTTGCAGGTGGCTTGTCTCCTTCCCTTCCGCCCCCAAACCCCCTCTTGCGAAGACTCCCACCGGTCATTCTGCCTCACGAAGAAGCTAAGAGGAAGAGAGTCGGCTGGAGGTTCTCACGATTGAGAGGACACTTTTCCGGAGCTTAGGCAACTCTCTTCGTGTCAATGTAACTTCCATTCATAGAGTATTAACCCCCGGACCCGACAACCCTCCGGAGTGATCGACTCCTACGAGATCTGTGCCCGACCTATACCTTTTCCAAGCGATTGGCCTGCTGGTATAAAGTTGACTGAACATGAGTTGAACACGTGGAAATGCGGAGGTGGTGCACACGAGCTGATGGTCAGTTTCAGGGTTGATTTTAACGGTTCGAGAAAGCCCTTGCCACGTAAGGTCTTTTTTATGCATGGTAAGTGCTCAGATGTCGATGGACGATCGATTGGAGATGCTTCCGGGTGTTAAGGATTTCTTTTTCTAATGAATGAAATGTGGTGAATGCTATAAAATCTAGAAATTCTTTCAGAAGTAAATTTCACCCTGAAAAAAAGTTTTTTTGAAACAAAAGTATTGCCCTCTTGCGTGTTTTGTCTTGAACTACGCGAATTTGAATTTTCTTCAAGATTAGATAAGTTTCTCGCAAGAGGAAACTTGCTCGCAAGAGTAAACTCTTTCCTCGCAAGAGGAAACTTGCTTATGTTTGCTGCAAAAGGATTCCTTGGGAAACAAATGAACATTAGGGTGTCTTAAACAAACTTAATGTTTTTTTCTTGATGACGCACCCCCTAAACTTGTTCTATTTGGTAAAAAAATACACTGCTCTTGCGATTTAGGGCGGGTTTCGGGTATGGCCTGAATGGCCTTCCAATAAAATCAAGCGTCTCTCAAACGTAAACAGTCAGGGCCGTGTGAACTATTTCTGTTTGATTTTCGTCACGAGTGAAAAATATTTTTTAAATATAAGTTTAATTTAACGTTTAATTTAATTTTAAGTTTTATTTAGTTATTATTTATTAATTATTATATGTAACACACAACCAAAATAATGAAAACGAACTGAAGCGAACTGACGAAATTATCCGCTTAGGATACTGCCCGCTTTGTGGCAACGGTACTACAAAACTCCGCTGAGCTCCCAGCTCAGCTCTCTCGTCTCCTTGGACTCCTCACTATCGGCGAAAATTCTTGAAACGAATTATGTCAAGGTGAATTCTATCGTGAGAGCAGTGTATATGCATATTTTTCTTTTCTTTTTAAAATAATTTTAAACCGTGGTGGGCCTTAAACTGTCTCAAAATGATTAAAATAATTAATTAATGTTAATTTTTGTAAATATAATAATTGTTTGCCAGGTACCATATGTTTTATTATTGTTTGATGGTACCATATGTTTAGGACAAAAAATTTACCCAATTATACCAAAAATACTACCCCTAAGAGTCAAAAACTACTCTTTATAGAGGTTAAAATATATTTATTTTACCAATATCATTTTTTTCCAATTACTAATAATATATAACTACGAAGTTCGTAGTTATATATTATTAGTAATTGGAGAAAAATGATATTGGTAAAATAAATAAAACTACGAAGTTCGTAGTTATATATTATTAGTAATTGGAGAAAAATGATATTGGTAAAATAAATAAAACTGCAAAGATTGTAGTTATATATTATTAGTAATTGGAGAAAAATGATATTGGTAAAATAAATAAAACTACGAAGTTTGTAGTTAAATATTATTAGTAATTGGAGAAAAATGATATTGGTAAAATAAATAAAACTCCGAAGTTCATAGTTAAATATTATTGGTAATTGGAGAAAAATGATATTGGTAAAATAAATATACATAACACTTTAACCTCTATAAAAGGTAGTTTTAAAGCTTAGGGGTATCATTTTTGGTCTAATTGGGTCACATTTTTTTCTTGAACGTATGGTACCATCAGTTGTATTCCTTGGTAAACAATTATTATATTTACAAAAATTAACATTAATTATTAATTAATTCGCATTTTAATCATTTTGAGACAATTTAAGGCCTTAGGACCACGGTTTAAAATTATTTTAAAAAGAAAAGAAAAATAATCATTTTTTTCATCAAATAGAATAAATTTAGAGGGGACGTCATAAAAAAAAACATTGAAACATTCTTGAAATTTCAACTACTTTTCATTTGCTGTGATTGAAAATTCAATTCAGTTCTTTTGGTTGAAAATTCATTTATGTTAGGGGGTGTTTGCAAGTTACCGAAAGTGTAAGTAAACAAACCAGCATTATACCGAAAATTTTTTTACCGAATCTCCAAATTGCGGATTTTTCGAATTCCCGAATTTCATCTTACCGAATTTTCAAATCCCCGAATTTTCATGTTCCCGAATTTGCATCTTACCCAATTGCATATTCAGGAATATGAAAATTCGGTAGAATGCAAATTCAGTATTATAAAGATTCGGTAAAACGAAAATTCAGTAAAATGAAAATTCGGTAAAGTGAAAATTCGGTAAACTGAAAATTCGATAAAGTGAAAAAACAGAAAAGTGTAAATTCTGGAAAATGAAAATTCGGTAATTTGAAAATTCTGTAAAATGAAAATTCGGTAAATTGAAAGTTTGGTAAAATGCATTTTCGGGAATCTGAAATTTCGGCAAGATGCGTTTTCGGGAATCTAAAAATTCGTCAATTTGAGAATTCGGTAAAAAAAAGTTTCGGTATAATGCTGGTTCGGTTACTTGCACTTTCGGTAACTTGCATACGCCCCCTGTATAAAAGAAGTACGATTTGTGGATCAAAATTAAAAAATTATAAATAATTGAAAGAAAGAACCGAAAGAAATTCCTGGTAAGGCGTCAAATAAAAATCTTAGTTGGAGAAAATAGTACATCATACTACATTCTTAATTAGAAATTTTTAACGTTGATGGAATCAGATTGTCTGCTTGAATGTCCGATTGTGATATCATGTATTCTCGCTAAATTATAATTAATTATCAATTATTATCGTCGATGTTAGACTGATAATCAGATTTTATTTTAAAGTCTGCGCAAATTCAAACTAAATATTTAGTTTTAAAACTTTAGGACTAAAATTTTAAATATGTGTAGAAATGATTTCGACGCATTCAGATTTAAAAATTTTTAAAGCGAATTTCAAAACTTCACAAGTATATAACAATAGAAACAATTTGAGCACCGAAAAAAATTCCTGGTAAGTCGTCGTCTAACAAACTTAACTAAAATATTAATTATTTTGACTATAGTAAATTCATTTGCACTCGGACCACTTCCTCGTAGTAGCCAAGCTACGATTCAGGCTAGCGATAAGTAAGAACACTAACGTCGTAGCACCAAGGGTTCGGTTTGATATAG
>JBAGKK010514577.1:0-13711 GCA_037177015.1 Euceroptres primus
TGCTTGCACAGGAAACAAGTTGTTGTTTCCGGAGCTAGAAAGATGCGGTAGGAAGTTTCTTCGTAATTTACTATCAGTGATTCTGGTAATTTTTCGATGTACTCTGGTTGGATAAAAATTTGTCGTCGAAAACTGAGAACAGAAGAGAAACCTTGATCGGGTATACTTGCTCTTAGGAAACTAATTTTGGAAGGGGTTAAAATTCCATACTTTTGGAGCTCTGTTTCTAAAACTTCGTGAGGAATGACTGGAGAAACGTTTGAAAGAATTATTTTCTTTAAGGGGTTTACTAGAGGCCAAAGTTCTAATTTTTGGTGTTCTACGGTTATCTCTTTGTACTTATCTATTAAATCTTTTACTATTTCTTTGGTTGCGAGAAATAAGCTAATTCGACCATTTGAGATTTTGGAAGCAAATCTTATGTTTTCTGGTTTGACGAGGGAACCGATGCTTTTCACGTATTCTTTAAGTTCGATTTCGTCTCTTGATTTGATGATTATTCCTTGGTCTTTTTTGGGGAATGCATCTGCAGCGGCTGAAGCGTAGGTTTTTTTGTTGGAGAAGGCATGTTGGGTTATGCACTTATTTGGGGATTCACTGATTTATGCTGGTTAAGATTCATTTTGTGGGGAGTGCATGTGCACTCTCCACCAGAGGTTGGTTTCGTTTATGATACTTTTGACACCAAATCACTTATAATACTGAGGAAACTTTACTATTAGGCACTGAAATTCTCGGAACTCTCGAACTGTATCCGCTCATAGTAAACACGACCGTTCGCTTCGGGATTCAAGCTGAGACTGACATTTATTTATACGCTAAATAAATAAATAAATTATTCACAAATAATAAATAATTTGTGAATAAACATATTCATAAATTAATAAACATGTGTGTAAAGTTATCCGCATATAAAGTCAGTAATTATTTTCTTTGACAGTGAAGATTTATTTTTCAAAATTTGTAATAAATAGCATAATTAATAACTTTACGGTTAAGTATTTCGAAATCCTGGACTTCTTTAAATTGCGGAAATGATAATAATTATCAAAGAGGAATGTGAGACTTAGCGTTCCTTGAATTAGGTCTATCAGACAAATCTGTCTAATTGATCAAGATTTGTATGGATATGGATCGAAGTACTTCAGTGCATGAATCCGGATATCTGAATGCGTGGCAAATGTAAGATTTTGAAATCGTAAATTTCTTAAATAAAAATCATCATTTATGTTGAGCAGAAAATTATTTATAATATTTTCAGTTACTTCTTTTTAGCAATTTCCTAATTTTTCAAATGTTATAATCAATCTTATTGATTTCTTTATTTCAGAGACTATTTCTTTATAATTCATCATTAAAGATTAATTTTGTATATATGTAGTATAACTTTATTTAACATATTTGATTGATTTATTGGAGGTAGCATAAAAAGAAACAATTTTTACGTGAAAACATCTATTGTGAAGGTTATAACAAAGTGATTTATCTGATAAGGAAATGGAAGGTTGATCACGTAATTTCAAATTTTAAGAGATTAGGTAAACTGACTAACGGATTGACGGCACACAGCTCGATGGCACCGTTCACGCTTCACTGATTCTGTCTCCCCTCCGAGCGTCCCTTCACCGGCCTACATCGCTCGGGCAGTCAGGGCCGCCAGACGTTGTTTACATCATGACTCTCTGCGCATTTACTTTTGAACGTTCAGAGACTATATACGCGCTCCTGAATTGGGTCAATGACACTCTACCCCCGAGCCGTGCCGTCAATCCGAAAATGAAAAGTCGCGAAATTCAAGCACCAGATAAAATTTAGTTTGTTCTCCTATGTGTATTTACGTATAATAGATTATCAGAAAAATAAAAATATCGAAAAGAAAATGAAAATATTTAGTCACAGATTAAATTAATAATAATTCAATATTATTATAATATTTAAGTAAAATTTTGCAGTTTCTTCAATTTGGGAAAGAGGTTTTTCTAAAAACGTGTTTATGAGATCATTGGATTATTACTCAGATTTAAGCTTTAAGTTTTTAAGTTTTGGAGATAATTTAATTTCATCGCCCTATGAATTAATTAGTGTCCTGAAATATAGCGAATTTATGCAAAATTAATGAAACCCTTTTTGTCTTGAAGAAGTAGGTAACCTGCATTTTAACGTTAACGAATGTAGAGCAGATATTCAGAAAGTAGATCATCCAAATTATCGTTATTGTTATCAAGAGTAAATTTCAATTTACTTAAATAAATAAATAAATAAAAAATAAGTAAATAATATTAAAAGAGGTATTCTTATGTATCTGGCTGATAATCTTAGCATGCACCCAAAGTTGACAAATGTAATCATTTGCCTTGAAAAAATGATCAATCGGATAAGAATTGTGATAAGTCAGTTCACAATCTTAAACCAATTATTTCATTATTCATTCTGGACAGTGAGTTTCTTCAGTATCTACATGTGAGCATATGAATAATAAAAACTTGGTCTCATTAACAATATAAACTTAAAATTAATCATATTTTTTAATAACAACAGAAAATTCTAAAATTTTTAATAAATTTTAAATAAGAAAATCAGAATTTTCAATATAATAATTTAACAGGTATATTATATAGTACACATTAATTTAATGATTTTTAATATGTAAGTACTTTTGGTATATTTATTGGAGGTTTCTACTCTTTACATTAGCAACTTCACACATATTGTTTTAATTTTTTTATATTGATGTTGTTTCAAGTTTAATGTTATTTTAGATAGTTTACTTGACCGAAACGTTGCCGAAGTTTGACTCTAATATATTTATTTTAAATGAAAGCTGATTTCTTTTATTCTCCTTGACCATTTAAAGCCATTTATTGGTTAGTCCATGAACAATAGAAAATTGATTAAAATTTTTGATTTAATATTTGTTTAAGGAAACATTTTTTATTAATAAAATTTTTTCACGTGATATTCACAACAGATATTTAAGTGATGAAAATATTTTGCCTAGATATCTTGCCTGTGCAGGGGTGCGCGAAAATAAGGCTGTGGACCAATATATCACGTGTGAAATACGTCTTTCGTTTCAAGCGTTTCGCATAGAAAGAGACCACAGGGTCTCTTCAAGAAAAGCGATAAAGCTGTAATATTTATCCTTTAACAACTTTTACTTATTCACAAAATTATGTTTCAATAATTAAAATGTCATAAAATAAAAATAAAAATAAAATCGTTTTAAATATAAAAATTGCAGAACTCGAATTAATTTTAATTAGAGTACCTGCGAATATAAGCAAAGTTTATTTTCATAATGTAAACAATATATAGGTAAATATTTAAATACATATAAATATCCAATTACAAAATATTATTTTTTAAATAAACAAAAAGAGAGAATTATTATAAAATCAAAAATATAAACGTACTGTGTTTATTTCCCAGGCTCGCCATGATTTTCCAAAAAGGCTAAAAGAATTCACCGAGAATTTAAACTCCTCTGAAATTGCTTTTTCCAGAAAGCATGAGAATTTATGTTGGAAGGAATTGTAGTTTCGCTTCTTCAATGAAATCCCTTTTGAAAGATATGTTTGACCTCTACAATACCTATAAATTTTCCGTTTAAGAATCCTTCACGTGGAAAATATATATTTCTTTATTTTTTTATAAATTTTTTTCTCTCGTTTGCCTGAAAAGTAATCATTCCCGGATGTAAGAAGTTGTTCAAGAAGAAATGAGGATTAAATTCTTTTAAAATATTTATTTATAAAACATTTATTTATCTAACAAAACTGTTGTTTTTTGTGGTAAATTCGTACTGAATTTAGAAGCCAGATTATTAAAAATAAATTTTGCTAAAAAAAGTTATATTTAGTGTAATTTTAGTTTAAAAGTGAATAAAAAAGGGGATTATTTGGATACGGAGTCGTCCTTTGAGTATCAACAATTGATGTTTCAAGTCAAAGAGATATCGACGATTTGAATGGTCGATAGGAGTCAAGCAAAGGGGATACTACCACGCGGAAATATTACCGAGAAAGTTGGCTGCCCTGCGGGAATCGTCCTGGGATAACCCAGTTTGCTCCGTCTGCCGTCTTTTCTACCGGGTCTGAAAATAAAACCCCATCCCCGCACGCTATTCGTGTCTACCAACCCTCTGCCACCAAGTACGTGATTACTTGTTTCTATACCCGATGCCAATAAATTCAAGGAAATATTGCTGTTAATATCATCAGAAAATATTCCTTCGAGTTAAATGTTTAATACGTAGCTTCATGTCTCTTAAAATCGATCACTGAGATACAATTACTGAGATACGAAACTTTTCATTTTTGATTATTTAAAAGTTATCTATTTTGGGGAAAAGACTAAAAATTAGCAAAAAAAGCGGGTACCGGACAACTTTGCACGTACCTAATTGTGCACGTCGATTGTTTGACGGGCAACTATGCACGTCCAAGTGACAACTGTGTATTTTTAAAACTATAATAGTAGACAATAATATACAGTTCGAAAAATGATGATGTTCTAATCGGTCAATCGGTTTCAATCGATTACACAGGCTTTCTGATGTGCTGAATAATTCAAATCCGACCTCACAGTGGGGCCGAAGGTAGTCTGTGGACAAATTAACTTTTAGCCTAAACTTTTCAATCGATTTCGACGATCCTTTTTTTTAATTGAGGCATATAAAATTTTCAACAAAGTTGTTGAAACACATTTTTGAAAATGTTATTTCAACTTTTTATTTAACAATGAAAGTGGAAAAAATTTATTTTTTATTATATGGTGTCATGTTGCAGGAAATTATCCAATTTATGCGAATACACACTTCATTAGCCTAGAAACATTTTAGAAAATTTTAGCACAGTTGTTCAAGTATCAACTGTGCACGTTTATGTTCATACGAAAGGGTTTATACGAGGGTGGTCCTTTATATCTAATAAATTTTAACAGTTAAAATTATTCAAACCTGGTGGGATTGAAGCGTATTAACTTTTTAAAAGTTAGTTTAAAAATATTTTAAATGCTAATTTTATGAAAATATTCCTTCCAAATTATTATAGATATATAAAAATCTCTTTTTAAAATTATTTTTCAATACTTTTATCTTATTAAACCCTATGTTTCTTTGAGTTTCCCAGTGGGCACGGAAACGTCTGATGTCTTTAGGACGTCCTAAGGACGACTAACTACAGTGCCCACTCGGTAGGTATTTTTTTTAAGTTACTTATCTGTCTTTGATTTCACAAAATCGTTTATTTATTTTATGTATTTTCTTATGATGTAACAAAAAGTGAATTTAAAAAAACTCAATAATTTTTATCACAGTTTTACTGTTGGTGTTATGTAATGATGTATAATGATGGGTTACATATTTTTGTCTTTGTAATTGGTTGGTGAAATTTCAAGGTTATTGGCTGTTTATTTGGGTGATATAAATTCTTTTAAAAATTTTCTTGCTCCCACCCCCCAGATTTGTTCGAATCTCAGAAAAAGTAAGCACGTATTTTTTATTTTGAAATCAATTGATATTTAAGGGTTGTTCAAAGCCCATAAAAGTTTGACATGTATTTCCCCTGGAAAAAAAGACGTTTTTGGAAATTTGCGATAGAATCGTTAATATTATTTTACTGCACCTGATACGCTTTTCTTGAAAATTATTTGCTAAATACTTTTTGTATTCAACCCTCATAAGCCACTTTTATAGGGTCTCGAAGAAACCCCATAAGCGCAAAAATGAGATATTGTATATTTTTGGCGTTTAATCTTATTTTCTTGCAGTTTTTTTCCACAAATTGTTTTTAAACGAAAGATATTATTCTTTACACATATTTTGATGTTTCAAAAATTGTTTTAAAAGTTTATTATTATTTATAACAATCTTTTCTTAGAATAAAGTTAATAAATTGCAATTTTTTCTACATTCTCCAATTTTTCTTCGAATCTCTACCTTGATTGAGATAATAGTTATTGAAAATTAACAAACGTAAATGCTAAAACATTTAATTATTGTTTGTAACGATCTTCTCTTAGAATAAAGCTAGAAAATTGCGTTCTTTTCTACATTCTTCAACTCTTCTTCGACTCTTTAGTTTTGAACAATCAAATAATTAAACATCCATAAGAATCGTTGCTTAAATAATAAGCATACTTAATTCAGAAAAAATAATAATGGAATACTTTTTAAATAGTTGGTGTTTATTTATTATTTGTTCATAACTAACAAGCCGAAGAAAAGCTCGAACTTAAAAAAAAAAACCACAAGTTTCTGGATTAATTCTCCAAAAAATATAACACGGCGAGCCTCGATTAAGTTCAACCCAAAAGTGCTTGCACATCCAGTTTCCCTGTTGTACGTGTTTTCGGGATGTCCCCGGTTATTTTAAGCAAGGAAAGAAAAAATCGTATTACGCGTTTTTGAGAAAAAAGTTTTTTTTTTCATTTTTAACAATTAAAAATCTCATTTTTCTCGAAAGTGACGCAAAATATGAATAGCAGTTCATAGTTCAAAATTGTTGCCTTTCCTGAAATCTATAAAAGTATACCCTTACCAGATGTTTATCTTGTATATTTCAACCAATTTTTTCAATAAAATAGAAAAATCGATAAAAATGGACTAAAGTAGCATTTAGTTTAATGAACTTTAACATTTTAGTTTTAAAAACGTTTGTTTTTACTTTAATAGCAATGTGAAAAACATGTTATATGAGATTATTAAGTTTCCTAAGCTTCAAAGTAAAGAAAAATGGGTTTTTATCTCTGAAATTGAAGAAATATCGTTTTTGACGATTAAAAAGCTAATTTTTCTTATAAACGAAGTAAAATATAAATAGTAGGTCATAGTTTCAAATTATTTCCCTTTCTGAAATCTTCGAAATTGCACCCTTACCAGATATATATTTTGTGTATTTGAACGAAAATTTTCAAGAAAAAAATATAAAAAATCTATAAGAGCGACTAAAATAGCATTTAGTTTAACAAACTTCAAAATTTTATTTTTAAAATCATTTGTTTTCAGTTTAAAAACAATGTGCAAAAGATGCTTTATGAGATCATTAAGGTTTCTGAGCTTCAAAGTGAAGAAAAATTGATTTTTATCTCCGAAATTTAAGAAATATAATTTTTAACGATTAAAAATCTTATTTTTCTCAAAAACGACGCCAAGTATATGAATAGCAGTTTATATTTCAAACTTGTTCATTTTCCTGAAATCTATAAAATTATACCCTTACCAGATGTTTATCTTGTATATTTCTAAAATGTATATTTTCTAAAATTAACAAAAGTAGCTGTTTAAGCATTTAATTATTTTTTGTAACGATCTTCTCTTAGAATAAAGCTAGAAAACTGCGTCCTTTTCTACATTCTTCAACTCTTCTTCGACTCTTTAGTTATGAACAATCAAATAATTAAACATCCACAAGAATACATAATAAGAATATTTAATTCAGAAAAAATATTAATGGAATACTTTTTAAATAGTTGGTGTTTATTTATTATTTGTTCATAACTAACAAGCTGAAAAAAGTCCGAACTTAAAAAAGAACCGTAATTTTCTGGATTATTGCTCCAAAAACTATAATAGTAGACAATAATGTGCATTTCGAAAAATGATGATGTTCTAATCGGTCAATCAGTTGCAGTCGATTACATAGGCTTTTTGATGAGTTGAATAATTCAAATCCGACCTCACATTTGGGGCTGAAGGTAGTGCCTGTGGACAAATTAACTTTTAGCCCAAACTTTTCAATCGATTTCGACGATCCTTTTTTTTTAATTGAGGATTATAAAATTTCCATCAAAGTTGTTGAAGCATATTTTTGAAAATGTTATTTCAACTTTTTTATTTAACAATGAATGTAGAGAGAATTTATTTTTTATTATATGGTGTCATGTTGCAGGAAATTATGCAATTTATTCGAATACACACTTCATTAGTGTAGAAACTTTTTTGAAATGAAGTCCAGCTGTGCTAAATATGTAGAAAAAAATTTCAAATCGTAATCAGTGGAGTATATATTATTTTCGGAGTATAAGCGATGTTTAAAAACTTCATACATACAAAAATTTCGAATCGTTATAAACGGAGTATATATTATTTTCGGAGTGTAAACGATGTTTAAAAACTTCATACATGTACTTTTAGGGGAAAATGCATGTATAAAGATGGTATAAAGGTATAAAGATGATAACTTATGACTTGTAGTAGATAGTAAAATAAAAGTAACCAATAGTCAATTGCTTAAACAAATTTTATAAATAAGTGCATAATGTCTCCATTTATCAATAGATTGGTATCGTTTTTTTTAAACAGAACTAACTACAAATATCTTGGTAATAGCCTTTTTGTGCGATACTTTTTAGTTAAATAACAATTGTTAATAGTTTTTGAAAATGTAATTAACACAGGTATAATATAGTCATTTCTCGATTGACAGATTTCTGTTTTTCTGCAGAATCACAATTATGTTGCCATTTCCTCTTGCTGTGATGCTAGGCTATATATTTTTAGATGATTTTGCTGAAAAAACTAAATCTGTCTACTAAAAAATGGTCATATTATGCATTTTTTAATTCAATTTTTTAACAATAATTATAAATTGTATCTAACAGAAATATATCACAATATAGAGCTACGGACAAGATATTTTTAATTGATTATCTTAAAAAAATGAAGCCAATCTCCTGACAAAAAGACGGAACTACGAGTTTTTAAATTCATTTTTGTTAAACAATTAACAATTATATTTTAATAGCCTAGCATCACAGCAGGAGACAATGGCAACATAATCGTAAGTGATTCTGCAGAAAATCAGAAATCTGTCTATCAAGAAATGACTATATTAGGCATGTAAAAACTAATAAAAATTGTTATTTAACATCAAAGTATCGCACAAGAAGGCTATTAACATCATATTTGTAGTTAGTTCTGTTAAAAAAAGGATACCAATCTATTGATAAATGGCGACAATACGTACATATTTATAAAATTTGTCTAATCAATTGACTATTGGTATTTGTCTACTAATTTGTTTATAACAATTCGAAAAAAAATTTCACCTATCTAGCACATCTGTACCTAATTTCTAAAATGTGTCTACACTAAAATTAAGGGTATATTCGAATAAACTGGATAATTTTCTGCAACATGACAACATATAATAAAAAAAAATTTTCCACTTTCATTGTTAAATAAAAGAAGTTGAAATAACATTTTAAAAAATGTGCTTCAACAACTTCGTTGAAAATTGTATATGTCTCAATTTAAAAAAAAAAGGATCGTCGAAATCGATTGAAAAGTTTGGACTAAAAGTTAATTTGTCCACAGGCACTACCTTTGGCCCCACTGTGAGGTCGAATTTGAATTATTCAGCGCATCAAAAAGCCTGTGTAATCGACTGATACCGATTGACCGATTAGAACATCATCATTTTTCGAACTGTATATTATTGTCTACTATTATATTTTTTTGAGAATTAATTCAGAAAGTTGCGGTTTTTTTAAAATTTCGAACTTTTCTTCGGCTTGTTGATTATGAAAAAATAATAAATAAACACTAACTTTTTTAAAAGTATTCCATTATTATTCTTTTCTGAATTAAGTACGCAGTAAAATATTTGTGAAATATCTTTAACATCCTTTTGAAATAAAGTTAACTCAACAGATTATTCTGCTTGCTTTTAAATTATATTGTTGGCTATTAATTTGATTAAATTGAACTGAATTTGTAAAGTGGAATTTTAATTTAAAGAATAAATGTTCTTTGTCAATATTTTTAGGCTTATATATATTTTTCAAGTTAGCTTTAGGCATGGCACTGAAAGTTTTAAAGTACGTTCAAGTTCAGGTTTACCAAAGTTCACACAGGTTGTTTCTTGATTCGTGCCTTTGGGCGTTGCTCAGTGAATGAGGAAAATTGAAAACGCGGAGAGCGAAAAATGGCATCGCCTAGAGCTTTTAGTGAAGCATTCAAAACAAGATTGCGTTTGATATTTACCTTTGACACACAGAAGTTTATTACTTTGCAAAATCAACGATACTTCTTGCGTGAAAATGAATTCAAACTGAACAATTTTAATTTTGAGGATATAGTTAAATGAACTTTCCCAACATCTATTCAACATTCTCATTATATTTTTTGTACACTTTATATAGAGAATAAAAAAATTAACTTGGGATTCAAAACTAATTTTGAATCCCAAAAATTAATATTTTTGGGATCCATTGTATTTAATGAGGTTTATAAATGAAGAATAATTTTAAACACAAATAAATTAATTAACAGAAAAATTTCTGACTGAAAGGTTTTCTCTGGATACGAATTTATGGAAGGACATAGATGGTAGAACAATTTGCTTCTGTATATCAGACTAGAAGGTAAGGGATGAGAGCAATTGTTCTAAAGTTCTCCACTTTCGGTAGTTAACCCGACTAAAAACAGACGACCGAGTAACCAGCAGTTAGAGTTAGTTAAAGGCGCCAGGGAGATTCTGGATGTTCTACTGCATGTAGCCTGTGCAATGTTCATCGACCCAGACTTTCCACTTATCTCTTAATTCGGAAATTCCCATTAAAATCTTGAAGTATTTTTTACTATATTAAAATCCCAGTTTCTAAATTTAATTCAGCGTAATTACTTCAATTAGTGCAACTATTAAAAAGGACAAGGAAGGAAAACTACAACAAAGAACAACGAAGCAGGAGATTTAAATTCTAATTTGATGTTAATGAAATCAGTTTCTAAATTAATTGGTTTCAAACTCAAATTTCTGTTAAATATCTTAAATATATAAATATCTATGAATATATAAATATATAAATATGTCAAATTGAATTTTGAATCTTGATTCACAAATGAAAGCTCGGTTCCCTGTAAGTTTGCTGAAGAAATATTGGCTCTTTACACAACTACTGGATGAGAAACGTATGTTCTTGATTGGAAGACTGAAGTAGACACGTTTAATCTAAGAACTTGTCAAGCAGTGAGATTCACTCAAAGTCTAAATTAACTTTATATACGAAAGTTGAAACACTCTTGTGGCATTCATGTCACTCTATCATTTTCCTTTATGCCTTTGAGGTGGAAAACTGTTTAAATTGCATCCTAGAATTATTAGACTGTCTAGTGCGGAACAATTTTTATTTAAAAAAAAAATAGTTGAATTGGATATTTTGCAATTTTTTATTCAAATGAACACAGTACTTTAGTTAAAATCATTGCAAATTATTTATCTACAGCCCCTGTTAATGCATTTGTTATTTTTACAAAATCGGAAAACTTATTCAACAAAACTGAGAAACTGTTATTTTCTTATTACTCCTATTTTTCCAAATTTTGATTTTTCTTTCCAGTATTTTCGCAAGTTTAATAATTTTATACGTAGTTCCATTCTGCACATGTGATTATTAAAATAACGTCGCTTAACTTGTGAAATTAGTCGGAGTTTTTTATTAGAACTCTTCACCCTATTAACCCTTTAGCTACCAGCGTTGTAAATTTGCAACGTTCACTTTTTCGATTTTCTCGAATTTCCACGGAATAAACTTCAAATTCTGCAAAATAAATATGTGGATTGTATCAAAGTGGAGTATTCCGCATCTCATAAGGTGGTTATAAGTAAACTTATATTCAATAAAAGCCTTTGAAAACTCAAAAAATTAAAAAAAACTTTTATTTCAGAAAACAGTCAAAAATTGACCATATATTATTCCTCAATTTTTTCAAAATTTTTAGACAACGGGAAACGGGTCTGGTAGCTAAAGGGTTAAAAAAATATCTAGAAAGCACATTAAAAAAAAATTCGGCGTAAATTAACCAGAATCTGCCCTTATTATTTTTTCTAGTTAAAGCATCCATAAATTCTGGTTGAAATAATCAGAATTCTGGTTACTAAATCAATGATAAATTCTGGTTACTTATAAATTATAAATTCTGGGTACTTACAAATTATAAATTCTGGTTACTTATAAATTGTAAATTCTGGTTACTTATAAATTATAAATTCTGGTTACTTATAAATTATAAATTCTGGTTACTTATAAATGATAAATTCTGGATACTTATAAATTATAAATTCTGGTTACTTATAAACTATAAATTCTGGTTACTTTAACCAAAAAAAAATAGTCAGGAATTTTAACCAGAATTCTGGTTATTTTAACCAGGCATTTTTTTGAGTGTAGTTTTTTCTTATTTCACAGGAGAAAATGCATTAAAATATTAAAAGCGTTCTAAAAAATTTATAGGCACTAAAGAAGCAATTTCGGAAAAGGATCATTAAAAGCAAACTTTATGGATTTGAATATATTATGAGGACTTCCGGTCGTAGTGGCAACAATCCAAATATAGTTGTATGTGTTGTGCATTCGATTTAGGGGTAAAACTCTGAGGTCAGGAAACCGTGTTATGTTATTATTTTACTAATTTTCAGTTTTTTAGAATTTCACTGAACTCATTATAGAAATTTACTGAATTCACGAGAATTAGAATGCACTAGATCATTTCGTGTGCTTCACGCCATAATTATATGAAGGGTCGTCGAGAAAAAGACGTAAGGGACAAAAACGCGAATTTTACAGAAGGCACAAAGAACTGCAAACTTTACCGCTTTTAATTAAAAGAAACAAGAAATTACTTCGAGCTATTACTTATCTATACTGAATCGCGAAAGGAGCGCTTTTAAAAAAGCAACCATCTCCGAAAAAACCCGTGTCAAAGGAACGGCGCGTCCCAAAAAACACCGATTTTGACTCTATAAGAGTTGCATAACTTTCTTATTTATTAACTCAATTGATAAATCTTTATCTTGAATTATAAAATCAACAAAGCAGAGCTTTTTGTTAATTCCAACGAATTTTAAAAGAGAAACTGAAGCGATTTACATTTAAAAAATAATTTGGGTCATAATTGTTTATTTCAAAGTAGTTATTTAAATATTTGTGTTTTTTCCTTTGTCCTAGACAAAAACCGTAACTTTCATTCAATTTCAATTCTCAACGGCTCATTTTGTTCCTTAAAAGATTCTTTACTGTTCTATTTGGTACGTTCTTATTAAAACTTGTAATTTAACCTATTGTATAATTTGCAAGATTATTAACTGCATAATTATTTCTAAATAGAATAATTCTAATAGAAATTTACCAAATAGAACAGTAAATAAATTTTTAAGTAGAACAAAATGAGCTGCTCAGAATTGAAATGAAGTGAAAATTTCGACTTTGTTCTAAGACGAAGGAAAAAAACACAAATATCCAAACAAATATTTTTAAGTAAACAATTATGACGCGAACTATTTCTTTCTAAATTACCTTTAGGTTTCATTTTCAAAATTCGTTAAAAATAATTTTAGGTTCATTCTCCTTGATATTATAAATCAACATAGAGATTTGATTAATTTTGAAGTTGACTGTACAGGGAGTGTACATCTTTAAATACTGTTTTCTCAAAATGGAAGGTTTTAAAGTCAAACTAATGTATTTTTAAGACAGGAAGATCTCTAATTTAGTTTCTTTTCAAACTCGACATTAATTTTTCTCTCTTCTAAATTATTTTCGAAACATAAGTTTTCTTAAGTTATCCCGGTAAGAAGGCTTGCATTAAAAAGTATTCAAAAATTTTAATCCCTAAGAATACCTTTTCTGTCCTCCGTTTTGAATCCCCAATTAGATAGCAAAACTAACAACATTCCAATCCCCTTTAAAGCCGATCGGAGTTGTCAAACGT
>JBAGKK010514588.1:0-13710 GCA_037177015.1 Euceroptres primus
TATAATAATTGAACATATTATGCTTATTAATAATAATATCGTTGATAAGTATAAACAAATAAGAGCAAAAGAAACTAATTGGTCTCGCGAAAGAAATTTTTTTCTTCCTGAAATAACAAGGTGTCTTTACTTTTCAAGGTGCAACCTTGCGGAAAATTTGTTTGTGTTAAGAAGCGGACGATTTAATTTTCTGTTCCAGGAACAAACGAATCTATTTAGAGTTTCATTAGAAATGTAATTGCTTTTGGGTTGCAGTTCTTGATTGCTAGATGGATCATTCAGAAACTTACTTCATCGTCGCAGCGCCACTAACAGCATTACGAAGTTTAATCGCTGAAGCAAGCAGAGCAGAGGGCCATGCGCGAGGTGTTTATTTCACAGAGGCTAACATTTTTCATTATAACGAACCAGCAACTTGACACTCTATCCCAGAACTCGAGAAAACTTTCGATGAATCTTACATGCGCTTTCTCAGATTCTCTCAAGTAAACGGACTTACTCTCTGTGGCGTCTACAATTTCAGTTAGAAACTTAAAACTCGAGGAGAAATCTTTCTTTAAATTCTATAAGTAAAGATGGCTAGTCATCATTCTTTAAAAAAGATTCAAAGACAATTGAATCCTTCTATTGAAAAGGGCTTTCGTATTATAAATAAAATTGATTTTTTAAGTGCTCTCAGTATAAAAGCAGAAAATTCTAAACACAATATTTGAGAACGGTTTTTTTGTGTTCACTTTAGAAAACACGAAGTCAACAAAAATCAAGCGTATTTTCAATGCGAAAGGAAATTTGTCTTTGCTGGAGTCCAAGAGCCTCGCACGAATTCATCTGACAAATTGGGGGCAAGGGACGGAATACAAAGAAGGACCTATAAAGAGAGATACGTATATAGAGTGAGAGTAACACGGGAACAGAATCCGCCCATCTACTTAGAAACCATCTTTTTTTGTCTCTTCGTAACCTCATACTGATCCCTTAACGACTTAACTGTATGCATCGTCGAGACGATATCGATTGCTTGCAAACTTAAGTCACCACAAAGACATTTTTTTGGCAATCACCCATAAACGTTGAGCTGATGCTCAACGAATTTCTTTAGTCATTCGGTATCTTTAAGGCATAACTCTAAAATTCTCAAAAATTCTCAATGTCCTTATAAATAAAATGTATAAACAATTTTTTTGACTCAGGCTACTATAAAGAAGTGACTATCAAATATAAATCCAAACTCAAAAAAGTTTGGTTAAAACAATCAAAATTCTGGTTAAATATGCTCTTTCTGGTTACTTTAACTAGAAAAAAAAGTAAGGGCAGATCCTGGTTAATTTAACCAGAATTCAGGGATCCCATTCAGTTTCCTATTCCCCTTTTTACCTATTTTCCTCAAGATCCCTTAAAATGCCTATTTTTGAGAATTTTCCCCCTTTTCCCTTTTTTTATTTAAAGTTCTGATTAATTTTCTAAGAAAATAGAAATAGAATAGAAAAACAGAAAAATAAAAAAAAATAGAAAAAATAGAAACTCAGAACATTCAAAAATGCGTGTTACAACATTAAATACTTAGAGATTCCGAATCTTCTAGAAACTTAACATTTTTCTCAAATTTTTTAAAATTTTCTGTACTGACTCTAAATCTTCCGGACTCTTTCAATATCTTTCAGAATTTTCCATAATCAAATCTTCTAAACTCTTTCATAACCGTCTAATATCTTCTGGTTTTTCTAGAATCTTTTTTTCTAGGTTCTCATATTATCTTGTAAAATCTTAAAGAATATGACAAAATTCTTAATTATTTTAAAAAACATACTAGACTGTTCCAGAATCTTCTAGAAACCTCAAGAATATTCTGAACTTTATAATTTCCAGAATTCTGTAGAATCATTTAGATTTAAGTTTAGAAAAAAACTCCCATAATCTTTAAGAATCTTCTGGACTGTTTTCAGAATCTTTCTAAAATTCTGTATACTTTTCGGAATTCTTCAAAAAAAGTCTGAAAGAGACTAGAAGATATTAGAAGTTTAAAGAAGAATCCAGAATATTTTTGAGAATTTTAAAAGATTCTGAAATAGTCTAAAATATTTTGAAAAATCATAATAGGTTTGGAGTGTTTTTAAACATTTTAGAAGATTTTAGAACTCTGAAAAAATCTGCATATCTCTGTAAGAGTTTTAAAAAATCCTAGGAAATTGTAGAAGGTTCTAAATAATGCTGGAGGGGTTTGGAAGATTCTGGAAGAATCAAAAAATCTCTGGAAGATTCTAACATACTATAAAAAATCTTGAAGATTCTAGAGGATTTTGGGGGATTTTAGATTTAATGAATCTGCAAGTACCACTCAAAGAAATGTCCTCGTGAGCCAAAAGGATGTTTCTTATAACAAATGGAATTTCCTCTTAAATTTAAGGTTAAGAGGGTTTTAATTTGGCTCAAAAGGAATCCTTTTGCAGCAAACATAAGCAGACATAGTCCTCTTGCGAGAAACTTCACTTAATCTTGAACCAAATTCAAATTCACGTGGTTCAAGACAAAACACGCAAGAGGACGATACTTTTGTTTCAAAACAGCTTTTTCTCTGAGTGTCATGGAAAATTTGAAATATTCTAGAGAATTCTAGAAGATTGCTGAAAAATCCAGAAGATTTCATGAAGGATTTTAGAAAACTTTTTTTATAGAGTTTCAAAGGTTCTGAAAGTCTAGTTTGTGGAGTATTTTTTAGATTTTAAACAGGGATGCATGTCTTTTGAGGATTTCATAAGATTCTGGAGAATTTTAGCAAACTCATTTCGGGACTTTGATTTGTTGAAAATTTAAAATTTTGGTAATTACATAATTCAGAAATATAAATTCTTGTCAGCAATTTTAGCAGTCGAAAATTTTTCTATTTCGTTAATTTTTATTCACCAAATTTTTTGTTCGGAAATATTTGCTAACGGAATTTTTCCTTTTCAGTAACTTCAACGTGTCAGTAAAATTTTTTGTCGAGAATATAGATTCACCAAATAATAGTTTTATGATTTAATTGCAGATTTAGTTGCAGTATAATATAATTTTATTTGTTAATGAAATTTGTGTTTGCTTATAAAAATATTGTATATATTAACTTTTATTGACTTCCTTGGTATTTTTAAAATAAAAATTTTTTCCCTTTTTTTAAAAGATTTCTAAAAAGAAATTTTCTAGTTTCCCTAAAATTGAACTTCTAAACCGCTGTGATCTATGAGAATTTTTTTGGGTGCAGTTATTGTACAAATAGTAAACGTAATGACTAATAATATAAAAGTTGGGAGATGATTTTCGAGAGTAAAAAGAATGATAAAATTATAAGGAAAAGAAGCAAAAAAGATAAGAGACAGAGGACAACATCCGAATTTAAGGCAGTAAAAAAAGCATAGAATAATACACACGTCGGGTATGTTTATGCGCGGCCGTGTACTGGGACGGTGTGAGCACTTGGGTATAACAGGGCCATGTACTTGGCATATTTTAGGTCACACGGCACCTCGCTGGCCCGTTATAATACCTGCGCTGCCATACTTCAGTATATGAGTGTCCGACTATACGTATAGTGCTGGTATCCAAAGTGCTTGAGTACTTGCAGCACGACGAAAGACTGAGGGTATAAAACTCGCACGATCAGTTTCCGTAGCATGCAGCAATTCATGTCACTAATGTTTGTCTATAATAGATTCTTTATCATATTTCAATATTTTGTCATAAAAATTTACATTTGATTAAGAATAAGGGTTGTGAAATGGAATCTGAGGGTCAGTAATGCTAATTAAAGGCTCATAAAGTGTTTAGTTGAATTTTTATTTGTAAAAGATGCTGTACTTTATGAAGAGGAAGGAAAGAAATAAACAAATGTATATCAGAACAAAAAAAGGGAAATAGAAATAAAAATATATGCTTCTTTCACACCCAGAAAAAAATTTTCTTCAAATGAAAGAATTCGTTTGTTTTCCAATTTTGTTTTATTTAAAGATATATTTCTTTCATGGAAAGAAAATTTTTTTATTCAAATAAACGTTTCTTTTATTCAAACAAAGTTTGTTTGAATGAAAAAAATTGTCTTTGAATCAAAAATATGTTTCTTTGGCAGTACAGCAAAGCAATGATTTTATTGATTTAAAGAAAATTTCTTTGAAGCGAATAAATTTTTCTCTGGGTGTTTTTTTATCTATGTCTCTCTTTAATGTATCTTAAAGCTGCTACGAAATCTCTGAAAATCTGATGATATCCAAAACCTCTGAGATTTTTTCGGAAGCCCCTTGAATAAAGGAATTCGGATTTTCCGTTTTCGAAACCAGAATATAATGTTGCAAACACACCAAAGGAAAAAGTTTCTTTGTTTCAAAGAAAATTTATTTGAATCAAAAAATCATTGTTTTGCTATAGAGTCAAAGAAACATTTCTTTGATTTAAAGAAATTTTTTTTGATTCAAAGAAACTTTTTTTGAATGAAAGAAATGTTTATTTCAATCCAAAAATTTTTCTTTCAATGAAGAAAAAATTTCTTTGAATACAACAAAATTTACAAGCAAATGAATTCTTTAATTTGAAGAAAATTTTTTTCTAAGTGTAAATTAATTCAAATCGAACCAGATTTGTAATAGCAGCAAGAGTAATAAAAATTCGACTCCTCTTTGCGTTCAAAAAAATTCTTGAAACAAACGACGCTCAGAGAAAACTTATTTTCATGTTTAAAAAATCGCTTTTTAACCTATTTTTCTTGATTCGAAATAAAAATTTGTTTATGCTAACTGAGTGTATTCGACCCATTCAGAGAAAACTTATTTGTAAGTTAAAGAAAATTTTTTTAACCTCTCTTTCTTGATTCGATATAAAAATTTGTTTACATTAAAAAAACATTTTTTTGATCAGAAAATAGTTTGTTTGATTCAAATAATATTTGTTTGAATCAAACAAATTTTTTTGACTTCATAGGAATGCAATTATATTTTTGATGTAAAAAATTTTATTTAAATATAAAACAATTTTTTCTGATTGCAGAAACTTTATAATTTTTATTTATCATTTGAAAAATTCGGTAAGTGGATTAATTATTTTTATGGGCTTGGAATGGAATTCAACGAGTATCTTTATAATTTTCACTACACAAAATTCTAGTTTTAACCAAAATCTACATTTAATATTTTGGTTAAAATGACCAGAAATTCTGATTAAATTCTAGTTAAAATAATCAGAATTCTGGCTACTTTAACCAGATAATAAAATAGTAAATTTAGCCAGAAAAAAATTCTAGTTAAATTAATCAGAATCTGCCCTTACTATTTTTTCTTGTTAAAATGAACAGAAATTCTGGTTTAAATAATCACAATTCAAGTTAAGTTCTGGTTGAAACAACCAGAATTTTGGATACATTAACTAGAAAAAAATTAATGGCTAGAATAGTAATAACAAAAATTCTGGTTACTTTAACCAGACATTTTTTGGAGTTTTCAGGTAGGTATTTATTTACTTACAATCTTATTTCATCATGGACTGATTTTGTTCCAAAACTGTCCAGATTTAACGATATTTGATACATAATGATGTCACGAATTAGAAAGGTATTTTAATAACCTTTATGACAGTAATAATCATTTTCTAGGTAATTATTATTTTAGTCCGTATTTCTCAATTAGAAAACTTTATTTCAATGGTTCTCCCAGGAGCCATCACCAAATTGTACCAAATTAATTTTAAAATGTAGTTTTTTTATCACACTTTTTTACCATCGAGGGAAAAACTGGACAAATTCATCATTACTGAAATATTAAATAAAATAATTATTTTATTAAAAAAATAAATAAACAGAACTATGAACATCGTCTGTTTCTATCTATAACGTCACATTGCATTCAAAACAGAGTCGCTGCCGCTATATTTTCTTGAAATATTTTTGAAGTTTCGCCTACTCTTTTTCGCACTACTAGATTTTAAATAAACACTACAAGATACTAATCTATTCATTATAATCTGATATTTGTATTGTTATTATGAAGAAAATATTAGTATTTGTAGTGTTTATTTAAAATCAAGTAGTCCATTTTTCCTTCCAGGTTAAAAAAGTATAATAAAAAACTACATTTTAAAATTAATTTAGTTCAATTTGGTGATGGTTCCTGGGAGAAGTATTGAAATAAAGTTTTCTAATTGAGAAATACGGACTAAAATAATAATTATCTAGAAAATGATTATTACTGTCATAAAGCTTATTAAAATACCTTTCTAAACCACTAAACATAAAGTTAATTTGGTTTAGATTACATAGAATAATGTGCGAATGAAAAATGGTGAAACTACCATGACCGATATCTAGATAATCATGTATTATGGCGGTGAATGGGTTTACTTCAAAAGTTCAGACATATAGGGCTACAAAATAGCCAAGTTTCAAGAGAATCGGTAAAGGTTGAAAATTCAAGGTGCGCTGAGTTGGGAAAGAATACATCATATATTCCTTATTCTTTCCTAAAATTTCAGTATTATATTTGCATTTCTCCCTTAATAAACCCGCCGAATATAAATAAAATATCGGTCGATAATTCGTGAAATCATTATGTATCACATACCCTTAAAGATCATTACAAAGAATAGATAGGAACTTGCGGTAGCAAATATTGTAACGATTCTAACCAATTACAATTATTGTAATAGATAAAATTTTTACTAAAACGCTTTTTATCCTAGTCTCACACACTGAAAAAAGTTCTAGTTTTAACCAGAATCTGCCATTAATAGTTTGGTTAAAATGACCAGAAATTCTGGTTAAATTCTAGTTAAAATAACCAGAATGCTGGCTACTTTAACCAGAAAAAAGTCAATTAAACCAGAAAAAAATTCTGGTTAAATTAACCAGAATCTATCCTTACTATGTTTTCTAGTTAAAATGATCGGAAATTCTGGTTCAAATAATAACAATTTTGGTTAAATTCTAGTTGAAACAATCAGAATTCTGGATTCTTTAACCAGAAGAAATAGTAAGGGCTAGAATAGTAATAACCAAAATTCTGGTTATTTTTACTAGACATTCTTTTTTTTAGTGCAGTAAAGCAATGATCTTCATTTTAAAGCTGAATTCAAAATCAAATTGAATTACAACAAAACGGAGACATAAAAATAAATGCAAATACAACGAAAATTTCTATTACTTTAAATTATTCAAAATGAGAAGCAACAAAATTCACACAAATGATTTTCTGTACTTTGAATCTAGTAACTTTGGAACAAAATAATTTTGTAGACAAATAAATACCTCCCCTTTTTTATGCCTGATTTTTTTCGAATCGAAAGTTTCTTGTGAATGGTCAAGCTTGAGTTACAACGTCTCATCTTTAATAGAATAAAAGAGATCTCTTTCGCTTGACAATAATCACAAACCACGTTTCGAATTTGTGGTGTAATGCGGAACTTTCGACAGTGCGGTGGCAAATACATGCTCATGTTTCGAATTGTCGTTTGCGCGGCACCGCCTGGTTACTTTGAGGACGTTACTTTGTTACCTCGTGGGACAAGAGTACTTACAAGCTTGCTAGCCAAGCTAGCTGGCTGGCAAGAATGGATTACCGTGGTCTTGGATGAGCTGCAGATGCAGTAATCCGGTGATAATGGAGTAACGAGATTCCCGCGCACGTACGTTCCCAGCATATTTTAACTTTGCATTTTGCAAGCGACTCTCTGTTCGAGCGGCGATATTCGAGTTAGGTAAACGGGTTCATCTGGGAAACAACATCTCTCCCCACTTATCATTATTTTTTCTCACCTTTGTTCTTTTTCTTGTTCCTTCTTTTTCTTTTCCATTTAGTTTTTCTCATTCTCCTTTTCCTTTCTTATCTTCTTGTTCCTCAAGTTTTTTGCCAGAGTCCAGTAGTCTTTTTTTAGTGTGGATCTACGAAAGAACACAAACTGGGTCCCGAGAGAGAATAATTATGAGAAAAAGGTCAGGTGATCTTAACATATTTTTTATCCACAGGTTTCTGATACTGGATTATGCCAAAATATCCTCTTCTTCGGCATTATGGCTAACATGACTTTGAGTTTCGTTTTTCATTATGAGGTGTAAGATTATCCAGTGTCTCAATTTTAGATAATTTACCTAAGGAGTTAAATTATGTTAGCTTGCATTCTTGTTGAACCTATTTTCATTCCAGTCATTAACTACCGATCATAAAGTGTAATGTCCCAAACATTCCGAAAGTTCTGTCCGAAATTCCTGTTACGATACTATGCGGTTTGGATAGCTATATTGGAATTTGGTAGATTTGCAGAGGAATTTGAGGTGAGAAAATAGAATTATTTGCCTGGTGACAAAATGTTTAACTTGAGCATGGCTCGTTAAATATGCAGGTACCAAAGGCAATCAACGAATTTCCTAGTTTAAGAACAATACACCTTTGATGAATCTGCTAATTAAGTTAAAGTTTATGGCTCCTGATATTTTATAACCATATTATATTTAATAAACCAGTTGGTTTATTATATTATTAAATTGTTCCGCATCAGAAAGTCGTGTCCTAATATATCGTTTATCATTCCCCATGATTTAAAATCAATTAACAAAATATAATAACAAAATATAGAAAAATATAGAAGAAAATATAATGTAGAGAATTACAGTACCGGTCAGGAATATAAGGACACGTGTTTTTTGTGGGATGCATAAGTTCTCATAATTTTTATAATCTGCGAGTTACAATTTTCCCCACAAAATAATACGAAAGCTGTCAAAATTCTGCGTAAAATAAGCTCAAGGTGAAGTGATGTTGTTCATTTTGTAAGAAACTAATGCAAAAATAGTGCATTTTTCGACTATTCCGAAAACTTACAATAACTGAAGCCTCGGCAGAAAGAACGTTGTATCAACACATATTTTGTATCCATGGAGCTCTATATGTTTTTTTTACAGTTTTTCTATTCCATGGAAGCACTGCGATCGAAAATTGAATTCGGAATGAAATCTCAAAATAGTCGAGATTATTCACTTCCATTTACTTTGCATGTATGTCAATTAACCTCGAAAGTGTACTTAGCTAAATCTAATTTAGAATTTTTGGGGGATAAGAATAAAAATTACATTCGCTTAAGAGTGTCGAAAAAAATTTTTAAATTGAATTTGGCAAATTTCAACTAATTAAAATAAAAATAATTAGGTTAAAAAGATTTCGATTTCATACAATCTTGAAAACAGTTTTTTGATTTTTAATTGCTACATTTTAAATTTACAAATTTGAAGATTGCTAGTCGTCGAGATTCATAAACTTTTATTTTAGTTGTATCAATATTATGGAAAGTCAAGCAATTTTCAATATATACTTCGATTAGTCAGAATACAATTTCTCGTGAAAAGTTTCGAAAATTTTTAATTTCACCTCAAAATCAAGTCATTTTTAATCGTTTACAAACTTGGTCCTACACATTAAAAAAATAAATATAAATATAATTTCTCGTCTTTTCAATTAAAAAAACACCTAATTATTATTTATGTAATTAATTGTAATTTAAAGTTCTATTTTAATGTTCTTGTAAAAATAATTTAAGCAGTATTTTTTAGTACCATTTCTGATAATCATTTATCGCTCATTTATTTATTTTATTGTTTTATTTGATTATATTATATTTGATATATATTATATATATTATATATTTGATTTATATTATATTTGATATTACGGGCTCTGGACGTTTTACTGCTGCTGGCACTTCGATTTTCTTTTGACTAACGTAAGCTTCTCCAGCCTCTCTAGCCCTTTCATTCTTCTTGCGTGCCATTCTAACAAATTTAATTTTTTAATTATAAATACTCTGTGATAATTCAGAACTCTTTAAAACTTTTTAATTTTCTTTTTCTACTTCTGTTCAAAAGTTCAATGTTAGACTTAGAAAGGTACATTTTCGAATATATAACCTCGACGATTTTGACATTTCATTGCGACTTCAATTTTCGAATTTTCGATCGCAACGCTTTCGCGGAATAGAGAAACAGTTTCAAAAAAACTCATATAGAACTCTATGGATACAAAATATGTGTTGATACAACGTTCTTTCTGCCGAGGCTTCAACTTATGAAATAATTAACTTTTTTTGATGTGCCAACTTCAGTCTTTGGCGAAATCGGGGGAAAAAATTGGAGAGTTCTCTTCATAGATTCTTGAAATTTCATGGAGACTTAACTTTAAAATAAGCCTAAGAACATTAAAAACTGTTATTTATTTTGTAAGTTATTGTAATTTTTTGAACAAATCGAAAAATGCACTATTTTTGCAATATTTTCTTGCAGCATTGACAAAATCACTTCACCTTGAGCTTATTTAACACAGAATTTCAATATCTTTCGTATTATTTTAAGAAAAAAATTTTAACTCGCAGATTATAAAAATTAGAACAACTTATGCATCTCACAAAAAACAAGTGGTCTCATATTTGTGACCGGTAACTGTATGTAAATTATGCCTGCAAAACTATACAAATTTCCACCAGTAAAAGAATTAAGTCTTCATTAATTTAGATACACTGTTAGAAATATTTGCTAAATTTTCCACCAGATTGGATTTTGCGATTAACTTAGATAAAATTTTTATTATATGATCTAGATACAAAACTAACTGAAGAGTGTAACGCTGCGGCGGCAACCGAAAACTTTTCGACGCAAAATAATATTAAGCATCAATAAAGTTAATATAAAACGGTTGTATTCCTTTAGATCTTCCGAAAACTTATCTTTTCAACCTTTAAAAATAAAAATTCCTTTTAAATATTCAACTTCTGGGACTAAATTTTTTTTTAAAAGAAAATACTTGTTTTTAAGCAAAATCACTAAAAATGTGATCAAAATTTTAATCTTTATTGAAACCACCCGTTTTTCAGCCTCCACGATATGGAGATGAATTTATAAAGAGTCAGAGGGATTATAAAACTTTTGCTAGATTGCTTTTCCAAATCAAATAAAACTATTTTCCGATGAAAAATGCTTGCTCTCGGAATTTGGGTTAAAAGCAGGGTTTTGGAAGAGATAGGGTGATGAATTTTGTTAGTTTGTACAATTAAATGTTTTTTAAAGAAATTAAATGATAATGTTTGCATTAAATAAAATAAGTTTCTGGCGAAGGGTTAATCACTGGCAATTTTGATGTAAACCTGAATTCAAGAATTAAATTGATTCAAAAAAATTCAAAAAATCAAAGTGAATGCAAAAGAATACAAGTTGAATTCAAAGAATTGAAAAGATCACAAGGTGAATTCGAAGTCAAATCAAAAGAATACAAGATGTATTCAAAGAATTCAAAATAAGAATAAAAGGTAAATTCAAAAGAATTCAAAGGATACAAAATGAATTCATAAAAAGTCAAAGAGTACAAGATGAATTCAAAAGAATAATTATTCAAAGAATACAAAATTAATTCAAAAGAATGCAAAGAATCCAAAAGAATTTAAAGTAAATTCAAAGAATTCAAAATAAGAATACAAGATGAATTAATAAGAATTCAAAGAGTGCAAGATAAATTTAAAAGAATTCAAAGAATACAAGATGAATTCATAAGGATTCAAAGAGTACAAGATGAACTCAAAAGAATACTTCAAAGAATACAAGATGAATTAAAAAGAATTCAAATAATACAAGGTGAATTGAAAAGAATTCAAGATGAATTCATAAGAAAACAAGATGAATTTAAAAGAAATTAAACAATTCAAGGTGAATTCCAAAGAATTAAAAGAATCCAAAAAAATTCAAAGGAATTCAAAGAAACCATTAGAATTTAAAAGAATTCAAAAGAATACAAGGTGAATTCAAAGGATTCAAAGAATTGGAAAGATCACAAGTGAATTCAAAGTGAATTCAAAAGAACACAAGATGAATTCAAAGAATTCAAAATAAGAATACAAGATGAATTCAAAAGAATTCAAAGAATACAATGGAATTTAAAAAAATACAAGGTGAATTTAAAAGAATTCAAAGGGAACTTAAAAAAATACAAGGTTAATTCAAAAGAATTTAACAGACTTCAAAGAATTCTAAAGAATTCAGGAACAAGTGTACACTTGAATTCAATAGTAGTTAACCGCTCGGTTTCTGATACTTTTTCTTGAATAGGTTTAGGAAGGAGTTCGAAGAATAAAACTTTTTTATATTATTTTTCTTGTCGAATGCGATATCCTAAAAAAATTGCAAAAAAGTTTTGTTTCCTGAAAGATTGCAAACTGAAGTTTTATCAGCTTAATGTTTGTTTGTTAAAGATATAGACACATGATAATTACTAGGTACTTCTGGTATGAAAGTTTTCTTATTTAGATTAAACTTCGGTCAATAAATTTAAAATCGTCAATCTTTTATCGAAGCATAATTACTGACCCATGTAACTATTTTCTTGTCCAAGATGTTCTTCACTCATCTCAAATGTCTCTTACTGTTTACTCTGTTTGGGAGTCTGCTGCACTTTGGTACGCTTTACCGGAATTCGATTGTCGTAAAAACATCTCAACTGGGCCGTTGGCATTAAAGCTGTATACGAGAGGTACGTACATGCACTTTATCTTGATGCACTTTTGCCTGAAGAAGGTGAGAAGAATAAAAAAACGAAAGAACAGCAAAAAAAGCGAACGATGAGCTTTAACTGAGACGTTCGCAAGTGGCAGTCACCAGCCCTCTCGTGAGTTTTACATACTGCAGAAAGCAGCGAATGCGAATGTAACCCTAGGCTGCTGAGCTGAGTGAGGTAAAAAGAAAGGAGGGAAGAAAAGAGGATGAGAATAAAAGAAAAAACTGGGAAGTATACCGATTTTAGTCAACAAGAAACATATCTTTGGCAGAATAAGAATTGAGAATTGAATGTTACACTCGAGTGAGGCTTAGTAGACCAGGTTAAGTTTAGTTTGCTTCATACTAACACCGATGCTTTGAGGAAGGTCGCCTCCAGGGAGGTCAAAGGCAAAAGATGGAGGGGCAGTTAGGGCACTGACGAGATCTGGGGTGGGTCAGGTATGAGCCATTGGCGCTCAACGAACCTGCTGAGTGCTGCTTTAAGCTGCTTCTCTTCCACACAGAAAATTTTTATAAAGCTGCTCAAAAACCTCTAATTCCAAGACACGTGATGATGCACAAACAGTTCTCATGGAAAATCAAGAGTGGAGGGACCTAATTAAAAATTTTCGATTATGAATGGTTCTTAGTCTTCCGAAAAAAATGTAATTAAATCGGAGCTTCGATTTAAATTCCAAATACGTCGGAAATGGCAGTTACTTGAGAAAATAATTTCTACATTTCCAATTAACCCGAAAATACATGAAATAAATGTTTATCATCGAGTAGATAATAGATATTTTAATTTGAGTGCTAAAAAATTGGTTTACGACAGATGTATTTAATCCTTTAACGGCCGACTCTTTTGCAGTGATTTAACATACTCGACACATGGTGGATCCAAATTTTTAGCTATACAGTGTATAAAAATCTTTTAAAAAGAATTTTCCTGCACTCATAAACCACCCCCAGATGAAAAAACCACTCCTAATGTATAAAAAATTGTAATCTCGTCTCTTGTTAATTTAAACAATTCTAAATTGAAATATAAGTATTTCGGAGCACGTCGGTATATTGTGATAGAACTTGTCTATCATTAATTCCCTTATAAATCACCCCTAAATTTAGAAAAATGATCCCTAAAATCTAAAAAATTAAAATCCAACTTACAGTTATTTTATCATCAAGTGGAT
>JBAGKK010514599.1:0-13709 GCA_037177015.1 Euceroptres primus
GTTGGCAAGTGATTTTACCGACGGGGAATGACGTCACAATCTGTTTTCGAAAGTTAGGTTATGTTCGAGGTAATTTATATCATGTAATAAACTAAGGAGGTAAAATACCTGGTAAATTACTGTAAAAAACTATGTAATTTACTTCGGGTATTTTACTTGCACAACCCTGGTAAAGATAGAGGTCGCTTGGAGGAAATTTTTGCGCAGCAGGTATTTGCGCATGCACGTATGTAGACAATATAGGCATATTGGCAACTTAACTCGTTATATACACAAAAAAAGCAGAATAAACGTAAAATCGGGTTTTAGCTAAAGGTTACGTTATTTTCGGGCGGGGGGGGGGTCAAAATCAAATCCTCGGTTTTTTCCAGGTGGGGGGGTAAAAATGACCCAAAATTGGTAACGCAGTTTATGGACGATCCCTAACCGACTTACCCTGCCAGGCCTAAAGAACTTTTACTTCAAAAATCGGTCGGTAATTCGTGACGTCATTGCGGATCAAATACCCTTAAAAAAAATACAACATTTTTTTGTGCATAAGAAAACAGTGAGTCTTATAAAATAATGTTTCAAAATGATAGTTATTGTGAAATCTATAATTGGCAGAGATAAGACCTTCTCGACTTTACAAAAACTTCTGCAAGGAACGCTTTGCAAAACATTGCAAAACATTTTTTAATTGACTTTTTACACAACATTAAAAAAATTATTTATATAATTCGAATTTTTAAAGACTTAATCTACTTGTAATGGACTGTATATTAGTGTTAATAAGTGGTGATTATAAATTTTCCAGGATTTTAAATCTTGAAAGTCTTTTTCTTTTTTTATTAGAATACTTGTCGAATTTTCACAAAACTGCGATTTTTGCAAATTTTCTCCTTGAAAAAAATTTTCTATTTGAAGGAAAAATTTTTTATTAGTTTTTTTGCAGTTTAATCTGGAATATTAAGAACTAACTTGAATTTAATATTATTGTTTTTTTGAGTCATACCTGTCGAATTACCTGATCAGGCTGTTTGTAAACGTATTCCTCAATTAAACTTATTGTCCCCACATTAAAATCTTGTTTTTTCTTCAAAAAGTGATTCACATTTTTTGCGGGATGATTATGCTTCAAGTCTTGTCTAAAGGACTCTCCTTTTGCATTTATTGTAAAGTATGCTTTACATTGTTTATGTGAGCAACACCACCTTTCGATATTATTGACTAGTGTTTTATGAAAACAAAATTTGTACTTTTCTATTAAATAACATTTTCTACCTTTCTTAGTCGTGACTATTTGTGCTTTGATTATGTCTTCCGAACTCATTATTCCACACTGTAAAAAATCCGTTGTAAATGTATCTTTAAGTCCACTGATTCACGTGTTAATATTACACTTTTAGTATAAAATTCCAACGTTAATCACTGCAACTTTACACTAAAAGTGTAATATTACCACGTGAATCAGTGGACGTAAAGATACATTTACAACGGATTTTTTACAGTGCAATTAAAGACGAGACAGCTCAGATAGTTATGCCTATTAAACTCAGGTAAACTATAAACGTCTAAAGCATGAGTTTCACCACGCGCAACCAAAGACATGGCGCAACTAAAAAAAAGTCATCCAATCACAATCTTCCTCCATCCGCCATTTGATTCTATGTTACTGGCAAATTTGAACAGATGAATTGAACGTTAGAGTACACAAGTACATAAAAATGAACGAAATTATTAAATATTAAAAAGCGGTATAGCAAGCGCAGTAGCAAAAGGCGCCAGTATTGGCATCATTGACAGTAGGTTGGTATTTTCACAAATGCTGAGTATATAATCTACGTCAGACGTGAAGCGATTTATTTCCAAAGTTACACGTTGTAAATTTACATTTTGTCGTAAATACACAATTTTTGTGTATTTTTAAAATTTTTACGTCGAATTGCAGTCTTATATCGTAGTTAATTCACACACCGAAAGTTGATTCTGAATCTAACTTGTAAAATTACTTCGTGTATCGTTGCATTAAAATTAAAGTTTGCATGCAGAAATACAACACGTTGTACTTTTACAAAAAGTTTTTTTTACAGTGGTTCAGCAATGGAATTTGACAACAAAAATTATAACAAATACCATGCTTCACAGGAATATTATTTAATGTTAATGTTCATATTAATAGCAAATAATAACGTATAACTAAAAATACGAAATTATAACTTAAAATACTATAAATACTAACCTCACTCAGAAGCAGAAAAGTATCATTAAACTCCTTGCACTTCACCTTTACCACAAAACCAGCTTCATAAGATTTATAAGGTTCCAAACTTTTATATGCTTTTACTTGATTTATGATGTAAAAACTGTGAGATTGAATAAAATATAACACTATATCCACTATAGTGATCGACGGTACTGCACTCACATTTTTACTAAAATCTTTATCTTTCAGAGCATACGAATCAAAATTTTAGACTTTTTCAATTTTTTTTTATGTATCGGGTCTTCATATCTCCCGACAATTTTGCCCAATACTCACTCTGCATCTCTAAAAAATAAAAACAATTTTTATAAACTGCAGCAACACGTGCAAACTACTATAGGGGTATACGGGCATGTTATTCCCTCAAAGGTTCGCCATCATCGATTTTTATGGCTTAATGAGAATACTCTATAGAAATAGGTTTTCATCAATAGTTTAAGGAAGTGGATAGAAATTTGGGATACTATTTAGGATAAGATGGGATTGAATTTTTATCAGAAAAAGTTATAAGAATGTGTGATGATCCGATGCGTTTACAAATAAAAGCTCCTCAATTTCACACCTTCTGCGTAATCTCCGTCTCTGCAGAGTGCTACAAAAGTCTTAGCTTTCATGGCATCAAGACTTGTTGTCGAGGGATTGAATTCTATTCGCAGTTTCAAGGACTTGTTCCCACTCCTTCATGGCAAGTTAATTCAGCATTTTCTCCACGAGAGGAAAACTGAATTTGGGGATCTCTGGGGATCCTCTCATTGAGGATCTCTGGTGAGCGCGACAAAAAGCTTAGAATTAAATTAAAAATATAAAATAATCTGAACTATTAAACAATTGCAAAAAGGTAGAATGGGCAGTTTTTACTTGTTTTAAATTAGCGTAACATGCAAATCTCTCTCTTTATCCTGATAGAAATATTGTAGGAAGCTTAATTAAGCGTCAGATTATAAATTATGTATGTATTGAATTATAAATTAGGTAATAGATTATAAACTACGCAGTAAGTTTTATAACTGCGCATTAGATTTTGTATCTACGCATTAAGTTTTGGGTAACTGCGCACTAGATTTTGGATCTACGCAGTAAGTTTTGTAACTACGCATTAGATTTAGTATCTACGCAGTAAGTTTTAGGTAACTGCGCATTAAAGAAGGAAAGAATTAGGACTGGGAAACCGGCGATAAACACTTAACCCCTGTCACTCAAAAAGACCAAAAAAAAGACCGAACCTGACAGTTGACAAATGTGTAAAGGCTATTTTTAGTAGCAGAACGTGCCGTAAGCCAAGTTTGGACCGGATGTGAAATGTAAGCTTGTCAGTCAACGAATTACCGTTTTGGGACCCATATAACTCATCCTGTTACTCGTTTCCTGTGGGCGAGGCTTCCTGGCCTCGACTCCTATTGGCAAATGGGCCATTAATTTGGCTGGCGTCAGCGATTCGATTGGCTGGAACTGAAGAGTAAGGGTGGGTCCGCCTGCTTCAGAGGTGGGACTTAGGCTGCTGCACAGCGAAAATAGAGTTTGCGACGGATTTTTATACTTATCTTTGCTAAAATAATTGTACGAGTCGACTTTAATTCGAAATAAAATTGTAACTTTAACTGTCGTGAGGTTAATGCGCTTCGGCAAATTGTAAAATATAACTTGACTTTATAACAATCTTGTGTGTTAAAAACAAAGTGAATCCTTTGCTTATTATTAAATAAATAATTTTTTGTGAAAACCTTTTAACTCAAGTGTAGTTATTTCGAAAATTCGACCCAATTTAACGGTATTGGTTTTAACCAATGAAGTTCAGCAGACGGATCCTGATCTCAACGAATAGTAGTAGTAGTAGTACAACGGAAATCAAGTACACTCATCGGTGGATCGAGAGCCGGGCTCGGGGGTAGACGGTCCTTGACTCAATGCTATTCGAGCGAGCAGTCTTCAGGACCGCACATATAGCCTGAACGTACAAAAGTAAATGCGCAATGAGTCGTGATGTAAACAACATCTGGCGGCCCTGACTGCCCGAGCGATGGCGCCGTCGCGGGACGCTCAGGGGCGGGGACAGAATCAGTGAAGCGTGAACGACCATGAAGGTGGTCCTCGATTCATGGGCTCTCGATCCACCGATGATTATACCTCGGATTTGGGATCACAACAGAATGGATAAGAATTACTGGGACAGTGTCTTATTTCGCTTTGATAGAAATCAATAGCTATTTCCATCCAAAAGTTTGATTAAAATTGATTGCCTCTTCAGTGGTATTTTCTGGGACAGTGTCCCATTTCGCTTTGACAGAAATCAATAGCTATTTCCAGCTATTTCTATCCAAAAGTTTGATTAAAATTCCTTGCTTTTTAAGTGATTACCGTGTCACTTCAGAAGGGGCGTAGCGGGGGGAGGGGGGCACACCCCAATGGTCGTGCTGAGTTGGCATTTTCGGGTAATTCGACTATAAAGTCGACTAGTCGGCGTTTATGACAATATTCACCCCTCAAAACTCAATACGCTCGCTACGCCCCTGCACATTAGATAGAAATGATTATTCATTATGGTAGACTTTCTATCAAACAGGTTTGATAGAAATTTAAGAAAATCCTATCCACTTCTGGCACAGAAAACGGATTGAAACTTATTGAAATTTTTTTCTATAAAATCTTATCCAACTTTTCCAGCAGGGTTCAAATGACTTCAGATATTTTAGGTTTAGGAGATTTCAAGTGACTTCCAGGTCCGAATTTAGCTCTAAGGCCGCCCTAGGTCACACTACAAGGGCCCCCCTTTTTCCCTCCTTATTTTCTCTAGTTTGAAAATTTGATAAGTAAAAGAAAAAGCTAAGCCCGCCGAGCCGCCCGAAGCACTTTGCCCCCTTAGGTCATGGCCTTTTTGGCCTTTAATACAAATACGACATTGGTGGAGTTCTAAACTCTTCAAAAAAAAATTGCACTTTTGGAAAATTATGATTTTCCAAAGTATTCTAAACTATTTCAAAATCTTTTATCAGAATCCTCAAAAATCTTTTAAATTCTGCCCTATAAACTTCTACTATTTTCTAGTCTTTTCCAGACTTATTCCTGAAGAGTTTCGAAAACTTTACAGAATTTTAGAATAGTATATTATGCAACATGTGCGTAAAACCGTTCGCACGAGTTGCATACGATATTTTTTGACACAGTGTGCGTAAAATGCGTTTTTAACACACCCATATTAGTGGGTGTGCAATAAGTCGTTTTACGCACTAGTATGGGTGTGTAAAACGCATTTTACGCACACTGTGTCAAAAAGATTCTAAAAACAGTCTAGACTAGAAAATTCTTAAAGATTATAGGTTTATGACTTTATGATTATGGGATTATGACTCTAAACCTCTAAGGTTTTAATATTGGGGCACGTATTTTTTAATATCATAAGTTTCTATTCATTATAATTCTTGGAAAATTTATCCGAACTTTGAATCAAAAAAGGGAGAAAATTCTCAAAAATAGGGATTTTAATGGATCTTGAGAAAAATAGGGGAAAACGGGGAAACATGGAACTGACTGTGATCCCTGTCAAAAGAAAATGTCGAGATGAAAAAAAATCATCGATTTTTTGTTAAATATGTCGATAAAAATATAAGGATGGTTCTTGCGATTTACAAAAAATTATAATTCAAATTTGAAAACATAATAGAAGAGCACTTTCCAATTCTTTTTTATATTCAAATTTTGAATAAATCTTAAGGTATTTTTTATATTCCAAATAACAACACTCTAATTAATCTCTATATCGAAGGTCTTTATTTCTAAGACACTCTATTTGTATTTTCTCGGAATCACTTAGATTAAAGTAATTTGATATTTTACAAAAATGTACCCCTATATCTTATTGAAATAGATACGATTTACATTATATAATGTACGTAGTGAAATGCGGGATACCTGCAATATTTTTTCTCTACATAAAATATATTGAAGTTTTACATAATAAAAATAAGTCTGTCTCAGTACAAAAATTGTTGGACTTGAGACTTAGTACTTAAAGTTACTGAACAAAAGTTTTCATCTTATCAATAGAGGATATAATTTATTCACCTGCACAAGAGGATACAAAAAAATACTCAATATGGATACAAAAAAATATATAATGCAACAAACTTCCTTAGAAGATGCAATTAAATTAAAAATAACAAAAACTGTTCGTGGAAAAAATAGTACGTATTTATAATCAGAGAGTTAGTGCCTCGGTAAAACTTTTAATAAAATTTTGAATTATTTTAAATTGAGCTCAATCGATTAGAGTTGCAAATAGTTTCGATGTTACCCAATTAAAGAAATGCTAAAATTAAAAGCTGTAATTTTAAGTCAAAGTTTTAAAAATAATGAAATTGGAAAAGCCTGCAAATTGAAAAAAGCATCCAAATTTGAAAATTTGAAGTGTCTAAAATTCCACTTCAAATTTTAAATTGCCCAAATGTTTGTTAATTTGCAAAGCTTCCAAACTTGATAATTTGTCAAAATTTTAAACTATTCAAATGAAATGCTTTTAAATTTAAGCATAAACACTTTTAAATTTAAGCATGAAAATTTTTCAATTTAAGCATGAAAATTTTTTAATTTAAGCATGAAAACTTTGAAATTTAGACTTGAAAACTTTTAAATTTAAAAATGTCTAAATTTGAAGACATTTTTTGAATTTGCAACTCATCGAAATTTGAGTGTCATCTAAATTTCAGTTTCTGTCCCAAAAAAATCTCTGATCTCTAAATTCAATTCTTAATTTCTTATTTTACTTCAGGGTGATTTATTTATTGAATCACTTGACCGCGCAACATGATTCTGATTAAACATTTTTTCTAGGAATTTACAGGAACTTATAGCTACTGCAATAACGTGTGCAAAAAGAGAATTTGGGATTTGCAACAATTATTTTAACGCAAAAATTTAATTTTTTATTAATATTTGAATATCTTAAACTACGCAAATTTAATTTTTTTAATATATATTTTTTTAGAGAGAAATTTGATGCTTTCAAAATTTTTAGGTCCCAAGGTTCCTAAAATTCTCCTTGATCCTTTTATCATAAAAATTCCGAAAAAGGATAAAGGACCATTTTGGACTGTTTCCAAAAGAGAATCAAATGTCTCTTTAAAAAATGTACTAAAAAATCCAAACATGCATCGTTTGAAATGTTTCAAAAGACGCTCAGAATTTTTAGGTCCCAAGATTCCTAAAATTCTCCTTGATCCTTTTATCATAAAAATTCCGAAAAAGAATCAAAGAACATTTTGGACTGTTTCCAAAAGAGAATCAACTTTCTCTTTAAAAAATGTACTAAAAAATCCAAATAATAACTAATACTAAAATCCAAATAACCATCGCTCGTAATAAGGCCGGCCTCGGGGGTAGATGGCACTATAATGGGTACGATTAAAATCCAGTTTGAACCGGATTTAGAGCAACGAGCGAGAACTCTTGTCAACACTCAGGACCGCGTATGTAGTTTTTGAACGTATAAAAGTAAATGCGCAGAGAATCGCTATATAAACAACTTCTGGTGGCCCTGACTGCCCGAGCGATGACGCCGTCGCTCAGGGGGGGAGACAGAAGCAGTCAAGTGTCAAGAATCTTGAAGCCGGTCCTATTACGGCCGGCCTTATTACGCGCGATGAGAGTATGCATCGTTTGAGATGTTTCAAAAGACGCTCCGAATTTTTAGGTCCCAAGATTCCTAAAATTCTCCTTGCTCCTTTTATCATAAAAATTCCGAAAAAGGATCAAGGAACATTTTGGACTGTTTCCAAAAGAGAATCAAATTTCCTTTTAAAAAATGTCCTAAAAAATCCAAATATACATCGTTTGAGATGTTTCAAGACGCTCAAAAAAACTTGTTTTGCAAATCATTTGGTATTCGTTTTTGTGATATGCAGCTACAAGATTTTAGAAAAAAAAGTTCGACATTTCTATTAATCGTTTCGCTGTCGAAATAAAAACAAAAATAAAAAAAAGATAAACCAATTTTTCGGTTTGTTAAGACAATAAATTAGATTCCCTATCACTCTATTATCTTTCTCTTCCTAGTCGTCGTGACAGCCGTAGAATGTTCTCTGAGGTAATGTCTCTTCAATGCAGTTTCTAGCAGAAATCTACTTTCGCAAACTCCACAAGCATAAGGCCGATCATAATCGACCTTAGGATTGTGCTTTCGATGATGCTCTTCAAATTTCGAGCATTTATCGAATTTCATCTCGCATTTGTCACAAGCAAAGGCATTTTTCACTCCCCTATGCTTATCCATGTGACACTTCATTGTATACATAGTCTTAAGCGTCAGGTGACAGATTTTGCACCTCAAAGGTTTCTCCAATCTCTCGTGAATCTTCTCGGAATTTTTTTCAGTCCCATGCACAACCATGTGCTCATAAATACTCTCTTGGGTAGCAAAATGATTCCCACAATGATTGCAAATGTACTTTGACTCTCGATGTGCCTCCCTCGTGTGAATTTTCAAACTCTCTTGCGATTGGAAGTCCTGGTTACATTGTTTACAGGCAACCGAGTGCACTGATTTTAAATGAGTCAAGAGCATCGAATTCGTGTTAAAATCTTCCTCGCAGATGTGACACTTGTGGTCCTTGATTTTAAAAACTTTCTTTACTTGTTTTTCTAAGATTGATTTACGTTTGTGACTCTCCATATGTTGAGTAAAAAGCCTCTCATAGGTGAACTTGTAGCCACAAATTTGACAAATGAATTTTGTGAAATTTAAATTCCGGGGCCCGTGGGTCTTAGCATGTGATTGATAAGACTCTTCTCCTCTAAAACTTATAAAACAAATTCCACACTCGAATATCCTGCCCTCCTTTTCGGAAATTTCAGTATTAGAGTTGGAATCCTCGTCAAGATCAATCACAGGAACTTCCCCGTTTTCTTTCTTTATCGGTTCATCTATAATTACTATTTCACTTTTTTCCCCGAGAGTATTCTCTTCTTTTACTTCAGTCTTTTTTACTTCATTTGGATTTTCTATCTCGACACGAAAGGGCTTGTTACTATAACTTTGAGTTTCCAAAGGAATATGTGTCTTCATATGTTCCTGGATATTTTCAAGATTCCAAAATTTAGCTTCGCAAGAATCGCATTTAAAGACTTTTGGTGATTTTTGCTTTTGATGGTTCGCGACGTGCGAACGCAGATGAGTTTTGTGAGTGAAAAAAAGTTCACAAATATCGCACTTGAATTCTTCCCGGACAAGCTTCTTCAGCAGATTGACTCTAGTTCGACGTTTTTTACAAGATTCTTTGGCATCGATTAACTCTACATTTTCACCTAGATCTGAAGCAGTTTTCTCCTTTACAGAAGGGAAAGCTTCGGATCTTAGATTGGAAAGTTCGATTCCAGGAGTTTTTGCAGCGTGCATTTTTAAATGAGAGAGATAACCTATCGAACTGACGAGTATCGCATTGCAGATTTTGCACTTGTATTGTGTCGCCTTAGGTTTGGCAGCTGACTCTGAAATTCTATTAATGTGTTCTTTCTGAATGTGCTTCATCAAAAATTCCCGGGTTATAAAGACTCGACCGCATTGCATGCAGGTGATTCGAAATTTGTCACTGAGAGGATCATCATCATTTTCGAGTGCAGGAGGTATCGATTCCTTTTCGTCGACGATTAAATTATATTCCTGGCTTAATTGTGGTGACTTGTCTTTGTTGATTTCTATAAACTCGACTGGCTGCTGCGATGAACTTTCTCCAGAATTTCTGTAAAGAGGGAACATTAAATTAAACGATTTTCAGGACAGCCATTCAAGTGAATAACATTTCCGTAGTTTTTTTAAAACTTTAGTTAATTATGGTTAAAAATTAATAACCGACTCTCAATTCTATATCCTATCCTAAATATGTCTTTTGTGTATTTTTTATGGTACAGTGGGACTTCGTTCGTGTCGCGGACTTGGAACAGTGAACCTCGTTCCTGTCGTAAACGTCACTTCCGGTCGTTTCAGGGGTGTTCTTTCACTGAAAAAATGTTGGTACACCAGATGTCCCCGGTGGCACTAAACGCTAGGTCAGAAGTTATACTTTGGTTTGGGATGGCAACTGGTGTATCAGTTTTTGGGCAGGAGCCGTGCCAAATTCAGAGATAGTTGCCCCATAGATGGCGGGTCTGATGCACTAAAATTTTTTCAGAGTATTGAAATTTTTCAGTGTCCTTACTGTATTGTGTAAATAGGGAGAAAAGTTGGTCTTTTATAACGATCGCGAAGTTTGCTGCGCGAAACGAATGAAAGTCTTTTTTTTCTGTTAAATAATTTTTTACAAAAGATTACTTTTATTTTATTGCGGAATTACAATGGCCACATAACTTAATAAACATTATTAAGGTTTTTGCGCTTCAGCCATTGAAAAGGAAGCGATAGAACCGATATGGAAATTATAAACAACTTTGTTCGAAGTTTTCGTCGATAATGTTGGATTTTCTTCATTTGCAACCAAGTCACAATCCGTTGATGTAGATGCACCAAAGTTTATTTCCTGATCTTTGTCTGATCTTTTTGCTAATGGAATCATAAGCTCAGAATCATCTTCTGAATTGATCAATCCTGATATCTGATATACATTAGACCTTTTTCTCTTGTTGCTGTTGGTGTCATCGACATATCCTTGAGCGTCATGGCCTGATTTCCAGGTACATTGACGCTTGATAGATATTATGTCAGTTCTAGAATCAGTCAGCAATGACGCTGCAGTTCGACGGAAACTGTGTCCCGTATACGACTCAGGATCTTCCAATTTCAAGAAATGAGCAACTTTTTTTGGCATGGTGCCAATTTTGTTTTTACCGATTACCTGCTGTGTACATTTACCATATTGGTAATTCAAAAAAAATCTTGAAGTCAAGGTTTTTGGTCGAAGATCCATGTACTTTTTGACAATGTCGTGGTATCCGCCTTCAATCACAAACGACCGTGGAAGATTGGTTTTTGAATCGAGAATTTTAATTTGCACGGCGGATCCAAGATCTTTGACATCATTTGTCTTTAAACAACAAAGTTCTGCTCCTCTGCATGATCCGAAAACTCCAATAATTAAAGCAACCTGCAAATGTAGTAAATAAATGTAGTTGTGTATAACATAAAAAAATTAAAGTAGTTGTATATAACATATAAAAATTAATGTAGTTGTATATAACATATAAAAAAATAAACGTATTGTGTATAATATATAAAAAAATTAATGTAGTTGTGTATAATATACAAAAAAATTAATGTAGTTGTGTATAATATATAAAAAAATTAATGTAGTTGTGTATAATATATAAAAAAATTAATGTAGTTGTGTATAACATAGTATTAGCTTTAAACAATAAAAGTGTGATATTTACCTTTATGTCCAAATATTCGAAGTCAGAAGCTTCATTTAAAAACCTCTCAATTTGATCGGGTGTCAAAACTTGCGATTTTTTACTTTCGTATCCAGTATTTTGCTTCTTGAGAAAAGCAAGTAATTTTTTGTAATTCTCGATGTTAATATTTTGTTTGTGATTGATCGTTGCTTTGAGCATTGAGTAAAAGGTCCACAAAGTTGTTGGCTTATAGATTTGTGCTATTTGATGGAAATAAGCCAACAACACAACCTCTGTGAATGAATTTGTTCCTTGCTTTCTTTGCCACTTTACAAACGTATCGTAAGCATTTTCGTATTTGCTCTTTGATTTGTCAGGCATCGATTTTTTAACAGCATCTTTAGGTTTTTCGATTGTATGTAATGGTATTTCATCGCCACTGGAAATAAGTTGAAAATACCGGGTTGACGTAGAAAGAAAAGCACTAACTACTTGAAGACAGTTGCACACGATATAGAATAAGTCACCTGTCACTTTTTTTAATCCATAAAATAAGCCTCAAATGTCTTCAATTCTGAAGAAGAAATTTCGATTGGTGAAGGCAAATGAATGAAAAACTCATATTTAATTTGTCAAAATGAGCGACGTTTCGTTGGCATAGGTTCGCCAACCTCATCAGGCTATTTTATTAAAAAGAAAACACCACATAAATATCACATTTTTACAAAAAATAGAATAAGTTAAAAAACAGATTTTTTAATAAAAAATTACCATTAACATTCACTGGTTAAAACATAATTTTAACGCGTCTAAGACTAGAGAGAAATGAAGAACACATTTTTGGTTCAACCGAACTGACGGTGTAAAATCTACTGAGGCGACAAGTTTTGAGTCATATCCTCTATATACAAACATACCACATACATACACATTAAGAAATAATATAGATTAATGCCCATCTATCTATTGGAAATTTAATCACAAATTGAATTCCTGTAATAATGGAAAATATGTTTTATTAAGAGCATAAATGTCTTCTTTTTTATTAATATTATTTTAATTACTGTTAATGTGGATCATTTCTGAAATCAGTCTTTTTTTATAGTTAGATTCTCGATCAACAATTTTTACGTTAATCCAATCAAATGTGTGACTAAGACTAAAGTTATATTGGTGTTTATATACAACTGACTCAATTTTAAAAAAAATATGTTCATTGATACGAATCTTGATCGTTAAAGATTCGTATCAATGAACATATTTTTTGTTTCACCCACATAAGAAGCAGAACATTGTTTACAGGAAAATTTGTAAATTACATTAGTTTCATCCCATTTTTCTGAGGTATCTTTACCTCTAATTTTATAATAGAACCTAAGCTTTTCTTGACTGTAGGGATCGTAGCAATATTGTAACTATTTAAAATCTTAGACAATTTTGTAAAATTATTAGAAAAAGTAAGGCTAACTTTAAGTTGGTGTGCATGTGAACGAATCTGATTACTATTTACTACCTTGCTGTGAGAGTGATATTTAATTTTGTTCATGTAGATTTTTATGTTTTTATTAGTGAAACGAATCGGATAATCATTATTCATCAGTAATTGTTTAATTATTTCTAAATTTTTAAATTTCTGAATTTTTATTATGAGATAATAATATAGCTCTATGAACAAGACTGTAAAGAATTTTTTTTCTGTTGGATAGGATGATGTGAAAGAAAGTATCATTTCTAATTAACGTCATGTCTAAGATCTTATTCTGTTCTGTTCTAAAATCTCTTATTCTGTTCAAATTCAAAAGTAAATTGTAAAGTTTTATTATACGAGTTAAAGGTCTTGATAACATCAACATGTTTTTTTTTAACACATAGGATCGTGTCATCATCATATCTATATAATAAAAAATCTGCCGGACCCTCTTCGGGGGCGCGGGCACATTCTCACCGAGCGCTTCGCGCGCAAGTTTGAGCGCCTCTAGGGCGCGCGGAGTGGCCGTCGCGCTTCCGGGCTCGCGAAATATTCGTCGTTCTTTGCGCAAAGTCAAGTTTATTCCTCATGATTTTTCTTTTACTGTCCTAAGTAAATTTTGTAATTTTATGAATATGAACTTAACAGTGTGTCATATACATCTAATTACCGACCGTTTTTTAT